>CM036754.1:14460866-14638366 GCA_020796225.1 Arion vulgaris
TAGAAGACAGTCAACATACAACAATAGAAGACAGTCAACATACAACAATAGAAGCCAATCAACATACAACAATAGAAGACAGTCAACATACAACAATAGAAGACAGCCAACATACAACAATAGAAGACAGTCAACATACAACAATAGAAGACAGTCAATATACAACAATAGAAGACAGTCAATATACAACAATAGAAGACAGTCAACATGCAACAATAGAAGACAGTCAACATACAACAATAGAAGACAGTCAACATACAACAATAGAAGACAGTCAACATACAACAATAGAAGACAGTCAACATACAACAATAAAAGACAGTCAACATACAACAATAGATGTAATAGAAGACAGGTAACATTTATGTCTGTGATATCGTTAAATCAAGTTGTGAACATTCATATTTGTTCCTTAATCTCGATTTGACATCTTTAATCTTGGTGTTGCTCTTATGTCCAGGATTTCAATCAAATTTTCAAGTTTTTTCTTTTAATTTCTTTCTAACAATGTCCGATCAGTTTTTGTGTGGGATTTTCTGTATTAAATGATCCTCATATAAGATAAGACAGTTAATGGTATCACCAACAAAATGTGTCTTGTAACGATATATTCTTCTATCAAATGTTCAGTGTAATACTGTAGATAAGATACACAAATTAATGTTACCCACAAAATGTTATCCGAAATGTCAAGATATGTTCTTCTATCAAATGTTCAATGTAATAAATAAGAGATATACAGGAAGATAACAAGACGAGTCTGGGGGAGTTCAGAGAATATTTTGATCAGTTCCAGCCATAATTCAATCATGAAATAGCTTGTATTATGAATATCACTAATATACCTGAGCGTCTGTGAGTCCCAACATGGCAGCCAACTGTCGTCTGTCTGGTTTAGTGACGTATTTTTGTACCTCAAATCTTTTCTCTAACCCTTTCCTTTGAAGGTTGGAAAACACTGCTCGTGACCATGCCCTTTTTACGTTTGGGTTGGTTAGGAAATGAATTGTCTGCACTCAGAATTGAATACGGACCTGGAAGCAGACAAGTTATAGAGATCATTGGTAGTGTTAGTTTGATGATTTTATACTTTCTGTTTTCTCTCTCTTTCTCTGTAATACAAAATAAAATGTTAATATAATCTGGAGCGAGAAAAATTAAATGGAATGGAATACATATATACAGTGGCGCGCGTGATCATTTTGTTGGTGGGGCCGGATAGAAATTTTCGAAAAAATCATTGTTTCGGTTAGGTTATATTTTAATATATAAAATAATAAATACACGTTACACCTTATTTTTGGTTGGGCCCGGCCCACTGGCCCTTAATGACGAGCCGCCACTGCCTATATACGTATACATACAAAAACAATCATCTCATACTCTTCCAGGATACAATCCCATAAACGAAAGAATCATTAGTGTAAGATTTAAGGGAAAATCAAGAAACGTTACACTTCTACAAATATATGAACCAACTACAGATGCAGAAGAAGAAGACATAGAGGAATGTTACAACATTCTCCAGGAAACAGTAGATAAAGTAAGCAAAAGTGACATTTTAGTAAATAATGGAAGATTTCAATTCCAAAGTTGGCAAAGATAGAACTATTGATATTGGGAAGACTGCAGTAAAACTATGAAAAATGGCGAAACACGTAATAACAAAGTACTGTAGTTTTACAAAATACAAAAACAATGACAATACACAAAACGTTTCGACCAAAGGACTTTATCAAGCAAACGATACAACGGGTGACGATTTCACAGCACACTACGTATAGACTACGATATTCAGTATATATATTTGGAACTGCAGTAAAACTATTTGATTGGCAAAACACGTAATTACAAAGTACTGTAGTTTTACAAATTACAAAAACAATGACAAAATACAGCAACGTTTCGACCAACAAGGCCTTTATCAAGCAAACGAACAAACAGGAGTGACAAATTAAAATGAAACACAAATGGACGACCAAATACAAACGTATCTAAGGAAAATCTGGAATAAAACGAATAACGAAATAAATGTAACACAAAAACACACATAAAACTAGAAATGAAGGAAAGAAACAATGAAACATCTAGTAAATATATAACTTGAATACATGCAACATATACCCATATAGATTACAAAGCATGGGAAGAGAAAGTACTAGAAGCATAAGAATGGAATATAACATGAATACATGCAACATATACCATATAGATTACAAAGCATGGGAAGAAAGTACTAAGAAGCATAAGAATGTAATACGTTGAGCCCGCGTGGTCGCAAGGTACCATACAAAGAAATCAACCGATTCTCCAGAGCAAATCGACTGCGATCATCCGAGAACATGATCGGATGGCTGTGACCTGGACATCGTGAGCTAAATGGCCAGTATCATTGAAATGGGTGGCTACAGGGTCACAGAGCATTGGCGTATGTCGCGTAAGTGTTGGGCGAATCGGTCCCTGAGCCTCTTGCCTGTCTCGCCGATATAAGCCTTGTTACACGCTTACAGATAATGGCATAGATAAGATTACGGACTCACATGAACCCATCGTCAATAAGAAACGTGCCTAAAGGAAAAGATACAGTACGCGTCTGTATCACATAAGCACACGTGTTGCAACGCCGACGGCCACACTGGACAGTGCCAAAATGAGTCTGTATATTGGACTTAAGGCGACTGTGTACCAACATATCCTTAAGACTTCTGTCCCGTCTGTAAGACACCAAAGGATAGTTGGGAAGACAGAACGGGTCTCAGGATCTGATCTAAGGAGAGACAGATGACGGAATAGAACATTTTTCACCAGGGAACTATGGGGTGGTAAGTTAAGATAAGTTTTACTCTGTCAGAGTTAGTAGTCCTATGCTGGCTGGTAAGGGCCTGCTGGCGAGTGATTTTCTGAACTCGATGCATAGCCGAGACAAGCACGCTCTCGGGTATGGCGCCTACGAAAGAAATCAAGCATCTCGCGAGCTCTCTCAAGAAAATCATCGTCCTCACTACAAAGGCGACGAAGGCGTAAGAGCTGCGAGAATGGCAAGAGTCACGACAAGCCCGGGGATGGGAAGAAGTATAGAGGAGAAAACTATGTGCATCAGTAGGCTTGTAATATACTGATGTAGTGATAGCGGATAGGCGTAAGGTGATAGTAATGTCAAGAAAGTTGACACAAGTAGTGGAGATGTGTGAAGTAAAACGAATAGAAGGGTTGAAAACATTAATGAAATTAATGAAGCGTGACAAATCGGCTTCAGGCATATCAGTGATGCCAATACAGTCATCAATGTATCTGTGATAGACAGACGGAAAAGGGCCATCATATGTAGTCCATACTAGGTGTTCAAGATAACCCATGAATAGACAAGCATAACTAGGTCCCATTTTAGTACCCATGGCAACCCCACTGATCTGCTCAAAGAATTGGTCATTAAACTGAAAGGAGTTAAGAGTGAGAACTAGTTCCGCAAGACGAAGGAGAGCAGAAGTTGACACAAGTGGATTAGTTCTCCTATTGAGAAAGAACTGGAGAGCTATAAGGCCGTCAGGATGAGGTATAGAAGTGTACAATGAGCACACATAAAGGAGGAAGAGACGGTAGGTTCTCTCAGGTAGCAACTCAATGGTAGAAAAGACAGACAAAGCGTGGTTTGTATCCTTCAAAAATGACCGGAGTGTGGTGACTATGGGATTAAAGATGCTATCAAGGAATTCGAGATGTGTTCCGTAGGGCAAGAGCAAGCAGAAACGATAGGCCTACCGGGATTGTGGAGTTATGAATTTTGGGAGCATATAAATGGCGGTTCGCCCGAGTGGTTACCAGGGCCCAAATTTGGGGTGTAAAGAATAGAACCACTGTTCCCTGCCATGCATGTCGTAAGAGGCGACTAAGGAGGTTTGGTGAAATCGGATGCACATGTCCTAAACGTGTAGAAGTCTATACGTTTAGGGCCTACCAAACCAATGTGCAACGTATACACGTTCTTGGCAAAGATCAAACATATCACAAAAGTGATTAAAATTGGTCGTAAAGAACGAACGCAAAGAAGAAGAAGAGAATGGCGGGTTTACCCAAACAGCTATCGATCACACAGAGTGATGATGCACTGGATGGAAGGTCGTTCGGGTAATTAAGTTCTTAATGACTTCACGACTTATATATTAGACTGAGTGACATCAGTAGGGCTGGTTTTTATAAAACTGAGTGTCACGCAGTTGGTTATGACCTTCCTGAAGGTAAAGATCTTGCTCCAGACGACTATGCTCCAGCTTTGTCGGCGGGTTTGATACAATGTCATCACGTCGACGGAGGTGTGTGAACCTGACTCGACGGTGACTAGTAGAACTGCAAAGTGCTTTGGTGTGGAGGACATCATGTTACATCAACTTTGTTGATCGCTAAGTCAGGTTTGGTTCATGTCACAGATCGTGTCTGAGGATCCTTCTTGTGATTCAGGCTGTTCGTCTGCTTTCCTTGTCCCTGCATGTTAAATGAGCCACTTCATCGACGGTTTTAAAACCACACTGTTCCTCAGTCTAAAAACAATAATAGAGTCAGCCAAGTCATTAACAATAGACGTTATGAAGACAATCAACATACCTGAGCGGGATCAATACAAGTTTAAAACCCAGTAAATATACAACAATAAACCCACAAATCACATAGAATACAATCACATTACACAATAGAATCACATATCAACAATTGAAGAGCATCATTTACAACAATGAGACACCCACATACCATTTTAAGCCAATAACAACAACAATAGAGCGTCATTTATACACAATGGATGTAACTACAAAGAAGACCTACAACATTCATACATAGAAGACGTCAACATACAACATAGATCGACAGCACTACATAATAGCAGTTCATATTCTCAATAGAAGACTATCAACATGCAATAGCGTCAATACAACATAGAAGACAGTTCACTCACTTAAAAGCTCAACTATACAGCATAGAAGACATCTATTACAACATAAGTAAGTCAAATACAACATAGATGTAATAGTTAGCAGGTACATTTATGGTTATCTTGAACATCAGTATGAACATTCATATGAGGGTTCCTTATCTATTTGATATCTTAATTTTGTATTGGGTATCTTATGCTACCGATTTCAATCAACTTCTTAATTTCTTTAATTTTTTCAACTTCCTGATTATTTTTTTATTTCTTCATTACAATGATCCTCTTTCTTTGATTACCAACATTACGATATATTCTTCTATCAAATCAAGAAATAAAAGTTACAGGAAGACTAAAAATCTGGGATTCAAATATTTGATCTTCTAGCCATAATTCCATCGAAGCTTGTTAGAATTCAATATTACCTGAGCTCTGTGAGTCCACATGCAGCCCTGTCGTCGCCTTTAGTGACGTATTTTTGAGCTCAAATCTCTTCTCTAGCCCTTCCTTTGAAGGTGGACACTGCTCGGACCATGCCATTTGGGTTGGTAGGAAATGACTTGCTGCTACCAGAATGGAATACTAACCTGACAGAAAGTTTAAACATTGTAGTTTGGTTGATGATTTTATACTTTCTGATTTCCCTCCCTTCTCTGTAATAAAAATAAAATGTTAATATAATCTGGAGCGAGAAAATTAAAATGGAATGGAATACATATATAAGTGCGCAGATCATTTTGCACGGGTAGGGGCCAGTAGAAATTTTCGAAATAATGTCGTTAGTTATATTTTATATAAAATAAACACGTTAACCTTATTAGTGGATTCCCACTGGCCCTAATGACGAGCCACTCTCATATAGCGTATACATACAAACAATCAGCCAACAGCCAGGATACAATCCATAAACTAGAATCATATGTAAACTTAAGCGACATCAATGTATTACACTTATACAATATATGAACCAACTACAGATGCAGAGAAGAAGCCATACGATCATTTTGAGACACATTCTCAGGAAATCAGTAGATTATAACAAGGATATTAGTAATAATGGAAGATTTAAATTCAAAGTTGCAAGTAAAACTATTGATTTAAGCTGGTAAACTATGAAATATGGCAAATTCATGTATATCAAATCTGTAGTTTTACAAATCATTTTAATCAATGACATGGCAATAACGTTTCAACAAGGTTATATATTACACGAGTTCCCAAAATTGACACTTTCATCTATTTCTATGTTTGTTTGTTTGTTTGTTATCGTATGATTTTCCTCTTTGCTTGGGTCATTCGCTTTCAACTTAAGGCAACCTTTTTACGTTTGCTCGATACAGGCGTGTGGCAACAAACTGAAAATATGAATTGTTCGTTTTCGAAATCTACAGTATAAACACTGTATAGACTACGACAGAGATATATACCAACGGGCATAAAATGAAAATCTGTAACCAAAAACGAATGACGAAATAAAGGTAGAAAAACTAGAAGTGGAACATGAAGAGAAACAATAAAAAATAAGTAAATATATAACTTAGATACATTTAATATATACACAGATAGAATATGGGGCATGAGAAGAGAAAGTACTAAGAAGCATAGTTATGTAGAGCGTTGAGTCCATGAGGTCGCAAAGTACCATATAACGAAATAAAACGATTCTTCAGAGCAAATCGACTGCGATCATCACAGAAACATGATCGGATAGCCGTAACCTGGACGTCGCAAGCTCCCAAATGATCAGTTCCATTGAAATGAGTGGCTACAGGGTACAGAGCATTGACGTATATCACGCAAGTGTTGGCCGAAACGATCACTAAGCATTTTGCCTGTTTTGCCGATATATGCCTTGTCACACGGCTTGCAAGTGGTGGCGTAGATTATATTGCGGGACTCGTATGTGAAACCATCTTCAAAAACTAACGTGGCTTTAGGAAAAGATACAGTACGAGTCTGTATCATATAAGCACACTTATTGCAACGCCGACGGCCACACTGGACGGTGTCAAAATGACTCCGGACATTGGACTTAAGGCGACTGTGTACCAATATATCCTTAAGACTTCTGTCGCGTCTGTAAGCCACCAAAGAATAGTTTGGGAAGACTGAACGTGTCTCGGGATCTGACTTAAGAATGGACAAATGACGAAATAAACTTTTTAAACCAGTGAACTATGAGGGTGGAAAGTTAAGATAAATTTCATCCTGTCAGAGTTGGAAGTTCTATGCTGGTTGGTAAGGATCTCCTGGCGAGCTATTTTCTGAACTCGAGGCATAGCAGATACGAGCAACTTCTCCGGATATAGGTGCTTGCGGAAGAAATCAAGCATCTCGAGAGCTCTATAAAAAAAATCATCGTCCTCGCTACCAAGGCGACGAAGGTGCAAGAGTTGGGAGAAAGGCAAAGAATCACGACAAGCCTGGGGATGGGAAGAAGTATAAAGGAGAAAACTATGTGCTTCAGTAGGCTTGTAATATACTGATGTTGTGATGGTGGATAGGTTAATGGTGATAGTGATGTCAAGAAAGTTGACACAAGAAGTGAAGACTGAGAGGTAAATCATATAGCAGGGTTGAAAACATTAATGAAATTGATGAAGCGTAACAAATATCATGAAACTCTACTTTTTGTCTAAACTGTATATAAGCAGAGATATTTCTGTTCTAATTTGAAATTTCTTTTGTATTTGGAAGGGTTATATCTACAACTAAAATTGGGTTTGATATTTTGTTGGAGGTTCACGCTATAATTATAAGTGATGTGTACATCATATGCTGGTTTGGCATTCTTCGCATTTCTTATGTTACTGAAATCTACTCCTCGATGAAGGAATTTGGGTAGGGGCGAGGGGGAGGGTTTGAAATATATTTTCTAGAATCTTAATTATATTTGAAATAAATAGAATACAATGCATAGACTAAACGTTGTTTATCATTCAAAAACGCTGTCTTTTACAACATGTGACCAAATTATATGATAATAGGTTTGTTAGCTTTTTTCTGTTAATTTAAAAAAAAAAGACAACCCTTGTTCTGGGTGAGTCTCCCGCCTTGGCGATGCTAAAATTTAAACTTAGAAAATTAGAGAAGAAATAAAACCAATACGTGGGGTCAAAGGTGCATGGGGACAACGTCGCGCCAGGATTAGTGAGCTGGCACTAATCAAGAGCCTGCCCCATCTCCTAGTGGTGACCCTGGAAACAGATATTGGTTCCGGTCTGGCTCAGAGGGTAGGGATCGAGGGAGAGCTACAGGTAGTGGTAGTAGTGCAAGCTCGGAAAAACAATGCAGGGCCAAAAATCCCTGAACAAAATGCACGCATCTCCTGGCCGATGTCCGATAAAAAATTGCCCGAATTTTGCAGAAACGTAAGAAAACAGCAGTGGACGAGTCGTCAGCGAACGAATGCTAACTCCCCTGGAGCAAATGACCGCACCAAAATTGACACATACGGGGCATGAATCCATAAGCACGAAAATGAACATAAAGGGATGAGAGGTGCATCCAATGCATAGACGTGGGCCCACAAGTAGCGAAACTTTGCGCTCGAGTCAAGCTGCGTGTCATGGCAGTCTCGAGGCACGGTAAATGGGAGCATGGTGAGAAGCCTGATAAACACGGTGGGGCATGCACCAATGAGGAGTGAACGCGCATACGGATGATACACAGACGAGCCCAAATGCGGGGAAGATACGCAAGGCGCTGGTGATGAAGCGACAGGAAGGTGCGGCAAACGTAGGGTTTAGCGGACCACCCAGATGAGCATTAGAAACTGGAAAGCCCAGCAGACGCTTGAATCCATTACAGGTCTCGGCAAGTGTCTCGGAAAAACACGATAACGTATCGTGTCGATACATGGGAAGGTTGCGGCAAACTCCGTACATGAGGCCAAACGCAGAGAAACCTATTCGGTAAAGTTTACCGAACGCAAATCCTAAAGTTGCATTTAGTGCCTAACGAAACTGTCCTCCCTGGGACAACCGGGCAGGGTACTGTTGCATAAACAACTAACATCCCCGGAAGAACTGAGGTGGGTGATGTTGGCGAGCGCAAAATTTCAGTTGCGTTGCTAGCGCCGATGGAAACGACCCTCTAGAATATCTGTGTGCAGCCCCAGACCAGTGTTTCCCGGAGACAGGGAAAATGCAGAGTAAAACCTTTGCAAATTGCCAAGTGCTGACACGCGCCCCGAAACGGCTGAGAATACTCCTACTCAGGAACAAACTCACCGTGGATAGAAAAGTAAGACCGATAATGAAAAGGCTTGACTGGTACAAACCCAAACATTGGCTAAGGGCAATACTTTTCGGACTCCGATCATCTTACACAGAGTGAGATGACGTCCAAACTCCATGGCTCAGATCACATAAAGGCTACGGCAAAAAGATGATCGTTAAGGAGTAGATCTGGGCCAAAATATACGGCAGATTCGTTCCCTAGGGCTAGCTACCCTAGTAAATAAACAGCTGGCGGAAACCGGGTGGGCGGGCCTAGTCACCATGGGCGCATAACCGCACGTAGTAAAACCCGTTCTTGTCAAAGATCAATTATAAATCACAAAAAGAATGATAAAATTGGCCGTGAATAACGAACTAGAGAAGAAGAAACCAATACGTTTTGAGGCTAATAAAATCTCAGAGGAATATGGAGTAGAAGTAAAGAACAGATTTGAAATACTGATGACAGTCCAAGAAGAGATGACACCAGATGAGTTGGCCACACATGCTTGAGATATCCTATTGTCAACAGCCAAAGATATGGTTCCACGAAGAAAAGACAGAAAGAATGAGTGGATTGCAAACGAGACACTAGAGTTAATACAACAGAGAAGAGAGAAAAAGGCACAGGGAATAGCAAAGGAAGAAAATAGGTTAGTCTACAAAAATATAACAAAAGAAATAAGGAAGAACATAAGAAGAGATAAAAAAACAATACCTACAAAATTGTTGTGCAAGGTTAGAAGAACACCAGAAGAAAGGGAGAGAGCAGGAAATGTTCAAAGAAATAAAATTAATGACCATAAAGTTTCAACCAAAACTAAATGCAATAAAAGATAGTGTGGGAAGAACCCTAACAGAACAAGCAGAAATTCTCAACAGATGGAAAGAATCTTCTTCTTATTTTGTCGTCACACTGCTACCTGGTTGTTGCCCAGTGTTGTGGTTTTCTGTTTTTGTCTTACGCTGTTCTGGTGGCTTGGGTGATTATTATTTTTGCTTTCTGACAGGATTCTGCTATGCCATCTAACCATCTTTTCGTGGTCTTCCTCTCGCCTTCTTTCCTAATGTTCTGTTGTAGAGGACTCTGTATACTGTGAAGTTTGGATGCATTCTTATTAAGTGGCCACACCACTTCATTCTTTGTTTCTCTATGTAATTCAAACAAGGTTCTGCGCCAACTTTCTTTCTTATGCTGATGTTCGTGACTGTCTTTTCTTGTGTTATTTGTAACTTTTCGCAGGCAACGCATTTCTCATGTAGTTATTTTTTGTGACTGCGCTTTGCTTATTGTTCATGTTTGGCTCTGATAACACAAAGTAAGTATGAAAATGCTGTTGATCATCTGTTGTTTAGCTGTCAGTGAAATTTGATGGAAAAAATATTGCAGCGAAATGTATTATATGAACCGAAGCGAAAAGGGCAATAGAGCAAATACTGAAATAATCATAGAGAAAGAGCCAGAACCATCGCTAGATTAAGTTGAATGGACAATAAACACTTGAAGACAGAAAAATCACCAGGATGTGATAATATTTCAGCTGAGTTTACCTTAGCTGGAGGAGAATAAAGCATAAAAATATTTCATGCAATATGCAAACAAAGTATGGAAAACAGGAATATGGTCAAAGGAATGGAAAAGATCAGTATACCTTAATGGAAAAGTTCACAATACCTTAAAAGGGAAACACCAAATTATGTACCAACTATTGAACGGTGGCATTGATTAGCCACGCAAGTAAAATCTTATTAAAAATTCTTATGGGAATACTGTATATGAAAATGGAAGAAAACGTCAATATAACACACGTTGGTTTTAGACGGAACAGAAGTACACGGGACCATATATAGAAAGGAGACCACCCAGAACAAGGATCGTCTATTTTTCAAATGAACAGAAACAAAACTAACAATAATATTGTCTTACAATTTGGCCACATGTTGCAAACGGCATTGTTTTTTTTTATGATAGACGTTTAATGTATGCATTGTAATTATTTATTTAAAATAATTTATTTTCTTGGAAATATATATTGAAAAACCATCCTTTCATCATGCAGTGACTTTCACGATTATAAGAAGTGCAAAGAATGTCAAACTAGCATATGATGTACATATCACCGATAATTATAGCGTGAACCTCCACTTTTTGTCTAAACTAATATATCAACAGAGATATTTTCTGTTCTTATTTGAAAGTTTGGTTTCATTTCGAAGGGTAACATTGAAAAGACAAACATACAAAACCAATTTGGTTAGACATTTTTGGGAGGTTCACACTATAATTATGTGTGATATGTACATCATATGCTAGTTTGGCATTCTTTGCACTTCTTATGTTATTGAAATCCACTGCACTATGAAGATAGGGGGAGAGGGGGTTAAAATATATTCAAGAAAATTAATTATTTGTCAAATAAATAATTGCAATGCATACATTAAACTTGGTTATCATCAAAATCGATATATTTTGTAACATGTGGCCAAATTGTATGACAATATGTCTGTTAGTTTTTTTTAATGTTAATTTTAAAAAAAGACAACCCTTGTTATGGGTGGGTCTCCTGCCTAACATGAGAACAATCATAGAAACATCTAGAGACTATAATGTAGATCTATACTCATGTTTTATTGACTACTCAAAGGCATTTGATTGTGCAGAGCATCAGGAATTGTGGAAAATAATGGAAGAAATAGAATTTCCATTACATTTAATACATATCATAAGAGAACTTTATAGTGATCAAATGGCGGCTGTAAGAACATGTGATGATACATCAGATTGGTTTGACATAAGGCAGGAGTCAGACAAGGCTGCATTTTGTCACCTTGTCTGTTTAACGTATATGGAGAAAGCATGAGAAATGTTTCCGGCACCGACACTGGGAGGCAGATTGGAGACTTGGTCTGCTTTGTTCTTGCGCTAACCCTAACTCTAACAATGAGTCGCTGACTTCTACAGGTCCATGTACCTTGTGTGCAGTCACAAGAAGGAGGATGGAACTTCTAGGACGGCTACTTCACTCAAAGTTAGTCTGGTTTAGATAGATTGCAAGCAACAAGTGTGAGAACAACACAACATGTATGCAACAACACAACAACACAACATGTATGCAACAACACAACAACACAACATGTATGCAACAACACAACAACACAACATGTATGCAACAACACAACAACACAACAACACAACATGTATGTAACAACACAACAACACAACAACACAACAACACAACAACACAACAACACAACAACACAACAACACAACAACACAACAACACAACAACACAACATGTATGTAACAACACAACAACACAACAACACAACATGTATGCAACAACACAACAACACAACAACACAACAACACAACAACACAACAACACAACAGCACAACAACACAACAACACAACAACACAACAACACAACAACACAACAACACAACAACACAACAACACAACATGTATGCAACAACACAACAACACAACAACACAACAACACAACAACACAACAACACAACAACACAACATGTATGCAACAACACAACAACACAACAACACAACAACAACAACAACACAACAACACAACAACACAACAACACAGCAACACAACAACACAACACAACAACACAACAACACAACAACACAACATGATGCACAACACAACAACACAACAACACCAACACACAACAGCACAACACAACAACACAACAACACAACAACACAACAACACAACAACACAACAACACATACACACAGCAACACAACAACACAACAAGCACAACAACACAACAACACAACACACACAACACAACAACACAGACAACACAACAGTAGCAACAACACAACAACACAACAACACAACACACACAACACACAAGCAACACAACAACAACAACACAACAACACAACAACACAACAACACAACAACAACACAACAACACAACAACACAACAACCACACAACAGACAACAACACAACAACACAACAGACACAACACACAACAACACAACAACACAACACAACACAACAACAACACAACAACACAACAACACAACAACACAACAACACAACAACACAACATGTATGTAACAACGTAAACAACACAACATGTATGCAACAACACAACAACACAACATGTATGCAACAAGACAGCATGTATGTAACAACGTAATCAACAGAACACAAAAAAATAGTGTGCAACTTACCAGGTAGAGCGTCCGTCGAGCTGCTGAGTGGGTATGTGGGCGGTTGGAGGGCGTGAACTGCTGAGAGTGAGGGCAGGGAGCCCTTGTGGTACGGGGAAGGAGGCCTGGTATACGCTGAACAAGCAGGTGAGTTACAAGGGCATAATGTCAGTGACCGGCACGACTCAGGGACAGCACTCAGTTGAAAGTTGTTCTCTGTGGACACAGAAGATGATCCAATTCAACCTGATACTGGAACTTCTATTCCATCAAACATTTAGAAACTAGATATATCGATACCAACATTTAGAAATTAGATGTATCTATAACTAACTTTAGAAATCAGATGTATCGATACCAAACGTTTAAAAATTAGATGTATCAATATCAAACATTTAGAAATTAGATATATCGATACTAAACTTTCAGAAATCAGATCTATCGATACCAAACATTTCGAAATTTGATGTAGCGATACCAAACATTTCGAAATTTGATGTAGCGATACGAAACATTTAGAAATTTGATGTAGCGATACCAAACATTTAGAAATTAGATATATCGATACCAAACATTTAAACATCTGTCACCTCGTGTTTGGAAATTTATTGCTGGACATTTAGATATTAGATACCAATATGAGATACTAATTAGATACCAAACATTGCAATACTAATTAGATACCAAACATTGCAATACTAATTAGATACCGAACATTGCAATACTAATTAGATACCGAACATTGCAATACTAATTAGATACCGAACATTGCAATATTAATTAGATACCGAACATTGCAATACTAATTAGATACCAAACATTGCAATACTAATTAGATACCGAACATTGCAATACTAATTATATACCAAACATTGCAATACTAATTAGATACCGAACATTGCAATACTAATTAGATACCGAACATTGCAATATTAATTAGATACCGAACATTGAAATACTAATTAGATACCAAACATTGCAATACTAATTAGATACCAAACATTGCAATACTAATTAGATACCAAACATTGCAAACTAATTAGATACAAACATTGCAATCTATTCTAGATACTAACATTGCAATATAATTAGATACCAAACATTGCAATACTAATTAGATACCAAACATTGCAATACTAATTAGATACCAAACATTGCAATACTAACTAGATACCAAACATTGCAATACTAATTAGATACCGAACATTGCAATACTAATTAGATACCAAACATTGCAATACTAATTAGAGACCAAACATTGCAATACTAATTAGATACCAAACATTGCAATACTAATTAGATACCAAACATTGCAATACTAACTAGATACCAAACATTGCAATACTAATTAGATACCAAACATTGCAATATTGGGTCCTTAGATATCCTACACTTTGTATTTTGTAGAATAATATTAGAGTAAAATGATGTACTCTTGGGCATATTTCTATTCTCTATCTAATCATGGGTGTCAACATAAATCTTTCCGGAGGAGGGAGGTGAGGGTGGGGGTGGTGAAGGCGGAAACCTGAAGTTATCAATTTTTAGTTTTTAATTTATTACTACGCAGAAATGTAGAAGACTAGATTTGTACAAAACTGTGCATCAAAAAGCTATTTCCAGGGATGACACATGCTTCCTTTTGTCTGAACATATAGGCGTCCATGTTTCTAATCTCATGTTGTTTAACATATAACATATAGACGTCCATGTTTCTAATCGCATGTTGTTTAACATATAACATATAGACGTCCATATTTCTAATCTCATGTTGTTTAAAATATAACATATAGACGTCCATGTTTCTAATCTCTTGTTGTTTAACATATAACATATAGACGTCCATGTTTCTAATCTCATGTTGTTTAAAATATAACATATAGACGTCCATGTTTCTAATCTCTTGTTGTTTAACATATAACATATAGACGTCCATGTTTCTAATCTCATGTTGTTTAAAATATAACATATAGACGTCCATGTTTCTAATCTCATGTTGTTTAACATATATAATCATGTGTCCAAGTTATAAGATAGTGTTTACTTGCTTCTCCATGTGTTGTTATATATTATTTATTTTTGGCTTTCAGTTATCAGAGGACTATCATCACAGCACTCCGGACATGTCCATCGCTACTCCGATCTCTGCCTCAACAAATCCAGAAGAGTCCAGCGGACCAACATTCCAGTTCGATGTTGATTAATCAATATTGTACGCCTACTTGTTATGTTGTCTCTTTTGGTTCTGCAGCCAAACATTTACACGCTAACTCTCTGTCGAGTCAATGAGTGACAGGATTTACAACCCTGAAACTCTTCTGTTCTGAAAGTTTCTCCCAATCTGGCCAGTGACATGGATTTACAACACTGAAACTCCTCTGTTGGGAAAGTTTCACTCAATCTGGTTAGCGACAGGGATTTTCAACTCTGAAACTCTTCTGTTCGGAAAGTTTTTCTCAATCTGGCCAGCGACAGGGATTCATCATCATCATCAGGTGTCGTCTCCACATCGAAGGTTGGCTGCAATGAATCTCCAGCATCCTCTGTCTTTCGCCTTGGTGTTGCACACTGCCAGACTGTAACCTGTCCATTTCTTAAAGTTTCCTCCCACTTATCTCTCGGTCTTCCTCTTGCTCTTCCCCCTCAACTTTCCCCTCTAGTAAATGTTTTATCATGGTGTCATGTCTTTTTATGTGCCCAAAATACTTTACTTGTCTGAATTTTATTTCTCTTAATAATTGTTTCTTCATGCCTTTTGTCTGTTTTTCTGTCCATGAAACTCTGCCTATTCTTCTATATATCCACATCTCAAATGCATCAATTCTGTCCTCTAACTGCTTGTTCATTGTCCATGTTTCCGAGCCATACATTAATATAGGATATATATAGCATTTGACATTCTCATTTTTCAGGATTCACAACCTGAAACTCTTCTGTTGAGAAAGTTTCTATTTTGACTTTATTATCTGGTAGATATGTTTGCTGTGTATTTGCGTTTGTTCTTATCATTCAAGTTAACTACTTTTTGTGAACTGTGTGGTTTGTTCTTATCATACAAGTTTACTGCTGTTTGTGATCCGTGGGGTATGTTCTTATCAACCAAGTTTACTGCTCTTTGAAATCAGTGTGGTTTACGCCGAAACCTGAATAGATGCCACCCATTAAGTCCCTACGGGCATGTAGAGACACATTTTAACTTCCGCTAAACTTGTAGATCTAAAAATAGATATACATGACATACCTTTCTCACTTCTGCTTTTTCCAAAGTCGTCTGACAAAATCCTACTGATGCCAAACTTGAGACTTCCTTTCGAGTTAAGTGTTGAGCTGAAGCTGTCCCCGGATGATGTAGTTTTGATGGCAAATGCTGATACATCAGATTCACACAATGCTTGCAGTGGGGCTAGTCCGTTTCCTAGAGGTGGCGATGAACTGAAAAAATGATGTTGCTGGTTGTGATGTTGATTATGTTGTTGCTGATGTCGAAGTTGTTGCTGGTGATGGATGTGGGCATGGTGAGTTAAGCTAGCTACCGAGTCAGTAGAATATGAGGTAACTCTGGGAGCCACGTGAAATAGAGATGCCAGTTCATCCCCAACAGTTGGAGACAGCGAATTTCTATTTTTGTGTCTGACGTCACCGGATGTGAATGAAAGTTTCGATTTCTTGAGACCAAGGATAAGACCGGATGAGGTCAGTGCAGGCTCACAGCCGGATAGACCGGCAAAACCGGCTGCTTGGGCCCAATAGGTCAAGGTCGAGTGTGAAGGAAAGCAGTTTGTGGGGATATATCCATAAACGTTCATTTTAGCTAATTTGTAACTAGTTGCAGCTGGTTGTATATATAACTTCCGTAACTAGTTGTTGCTGGTTGTTGCTAATTCGTAACTAGTTGTTGCTGGTTGTATCTGGTTGTTGCTGGTTGTATCTGGTTGTAGCTGGTTGTTGCTGGTTGTTGCTGGTTGTATCTGGTTATAGATGGTTGTTGCTGGTTGTATCTATCACTTGCGTAATTAGTTGTTGCTGGTTGTATGTATCACTTCCGTGACTAGTTGTAGCTGGTTGTATCTGGTTGTATCTGGTTGTAGCTGGTTGTATGTATCACTTCCGTAACTAGTTGTTGCTGGTTGTAGCTGGTTGTATCTATCACTTCCGTAATTAGTTGTAGCTGGTTGTATCTATCACTTCCGTAATTAGTTGTAGCTGGTTGTATCTGGTTGTAGCTGGTTGTATGTATCACTTCCGTAACTAGTTGTTGCTGGTTGTAGCTGGTTGAATCTATCACTTCCGTAATTAGTTGTAGCTGGTTGTATATATCACTTCCGGAATTAACTGCTACTGGTTGTAAATATCACTTCCGTATCTGGTTGTATCTGGCCGTATTTGGTTATAGCTGGTTGTATGTGGTTGTAGCTGGTTACATATATCACTTCCGTAACTAGTTGTAGCTGGTTGTAGCTGGTTACATATATCACTTCTGTAACTAGTTGTAGCTGGTTGTATGTGGTTGTAGCTGGTTGTATCTATTACTTCCGTAATTAGCTGTAGCTGGTTGTATCTATTACTTCCGTAATTAGCTGTAGCTGGTTGTCTCTATTACTTCCGTAATTAGCTGTAGCTGGTTGTATCTATTACTTCCGTAATTAGCTGTAGCTGGTTGTATCTATTACTTCCGTAATTAGCTGTAGCTGGTTGTATCTATTACTTCCGTAATTAGCTGTAGCTGGTTGTATGTGGTTGTAGCTGGTTGTATCTATTACTTCCGTAATTAGCTGTAGCTGGTTGTATCTATTACTTCCGTAATTAGCTGTAGCTGGTTGTATCTATTACTTCCGTAATTAGCTGTAGCTGGTTGTATCTATACTCCGTAATTAGCTGTAGCTGGTGTATCATTACTGTAAAGCGGCTGGTTGTATCTATTACTTCCGTAATCAGAAACCGTTAACTGACGAGAGTTATTACTTTAGGCTACAAGTTGGGAGTCCTATTAGTTCTGGTTTCAGTGAACTATGAACTTGTCAAAACTGGAAAAAAAGAATGAAAATCATCACATAGAATAGAACAATCAGAAGTTGTATGAAGAACATAAACATACAGAATGACGTAACAGAATGACGCACCAACAATGTCACATACGAACACAATTCTTCTTCTTCTTTTCTTGTCGTCACTGTAACCGGGTTGTTACTCCTTCTTTTGTCGTCACACTGTAACCGGGTTGTTACTCCTTCTTTTGTCGTCACACTGTAAACGGGTTGTTACTCATTCTTTTGTCATCATACTGTAAACGGGTTGTTACTCCTTCTTGTGCCGTCATACTGTAAACGGGTTGTTTCTCCGTCTTTACTGTAAACGGGTTGTTACTCCTTCTTGTGCCGTCATACTGTAACCGGGTTGTTACACCTTCTTTTGTCGTCATACTGTAACCGGGTTGTTACTCATTCTTTTGTCGTCATACTGTAACCGGGTTGTTACTCATTCTTTTGTCGTCATACTGTAACCGGATTGTTGCTCAGTATCATGGTTTTTTGTTTTTGTCTTGAGCTGCTCTAGTGGCTTGGGTAATAGTTATTTTTGCTTTTTAACAGGATTTCTACTATGTCATCTATCCATCTTTATTGTGGTCTTTCTCTCGCCTTCTTTTCTGATATCCTGTTGTATCTCAATGTAATTCAAGCAAGGTCCCGTCCCTCAATAACTAGATCTGACACTTGTACTAGGTCAGTGTTTGCCGTGTCACGTTTTCAGATTAATATAATAACAATAATAATAATTATTATTATTATTGTTATCATTATTATTATTATAGAGCACGCAATGATATTCTGTCCCGAGAGGATATTTTTCTTGTGTTCAGTCTCCCATGGACAAGAAATGTACAACAACGTGTTGTTAACGATGTGAGATGTATCATTAACTTGTATTAACAAATGAGAACTTACTAGAACAATCTAACAATAAATGTCTGCTAGATCACCCAAATAGCAGCTTGTTATAATGACATGTTGGGATATATTAGTGCCCGTCCCTGGTGTTCCACAACCTGGCCAGCATCTACACCCATTAAACATGAGAATCTAACAAGAGATGAACGTATCTGACATTGTTCTTCAATGTAGCAATTTATCTACAACCTAAACCAATTGTTTCTCATTAAACGTAGACATTCAAGTCTAATCGCTAACACTTGACAGACTCATTTATTGACTGAGAGGTATGTACACATGCAGACAATTTCTTTCTCTCTCTTTATCTCTCTCTCTCTTTCTCTCTCTCTCTCTCTATCTCTCTCTCTCTTTGTTCATTACTCACTGTTGTTTATGAGTATCTTATTGAACAACTTAGATACAGGGAGCCATGAGGATTACACACAAGTTTAGATGTAGAGAGCCATGAGGTTTACACACAAGTTTAGATGTAGAGCCATGAGGTTTACACATAAGTTTAGATGTAGGGAACCATGAGGATTACACATAAGTTTAGACAATAAACACATGAGAAATACAAATTAAAACACATGGGAAGCAATGTAAAGTAGTTTTACCAAATACAAAAACAAGATACAACGAGGTTTCGACTAAATTGTCTTTATCACACAAAGGATAGAAGAGCAAACTAAATATAGCGGATGGTCCTAAAAAACAAGAAGCATAGACTGAAATGATTCATTCCCAACTTCTCTCCAATGAAAAATATGAGATGAAAAACGAGAAAAAGACGTTTTCCATCTGCTTGATAAAGGCATTTTTTTCGAGACGTCGCTGTACTTTGTTTTCCTATTTTATAATACTACATGTACTTCCTTTTAGTTTATATATATTTCCGCCGTTGATCCAAAGTTGTACTGCAATCTTCTCTGATAGTAATATTATTGTCTGTGACCCACAGAGATATTAGTGACAGATGTGCACAATGTTGTTCCGTCTTTGTATTACATGCATTCTGCTTTATTATTCCATTGAATAAAAATGTCCATAGTTTTTTCAAATATTTCGCCCGTGTGGTGCCGAGATATGCAAGGGAAGCAAAGAATAGTACCACTACAACTTACAATGCGTGTCGTAAAGGCGACTGATGTTGGCCCTAGGAATGCTACCTAGTAAATAAAAAACAGCGCAGAAATCGGATGTGCTGGTGTACTTGTAGACGCATAACTGGCACAACGTACAATCGTTCTTAGGCTCAAATCACATACAAATCACACAGAGTGGTTAGCAAGTGATCGATATGGAGCGTTCGAAGATGAAGATTCAAATATTTAAATCCTCTTATATTTGTGTGTCCATCTGGTCTCACTTAATAAAGGGCAATTCGAAATCAGTTTTCATATATACTCCCTGTAGCAAGAGATGTTCACTGTACCGAAAAATATTCACTGTACCGAGAGATATTCACTGTACCAAGAGATATTCACTGTACCGAAAAATAGTCACTGCACCGAGATATTCACCGTACCGAAAAATACTCACTGTACCGAAAATATTGACTGTACCGAAAAATATTCACCGTACCAAGAGATATTCACTGTACCGAAAAATAGTCACTGTCGAGAGATATTCACTGTACCGAAAAATATTCACTGCACCGAGAGATATTCACTGTACCGAAAAATACTCACTGTACCGAAAAATATTCACTGTACCAAGAGATATTCACTGTACCAAGAGATATTCACTGTACCGTAAGATATTCACTGTACCGAGAGATATTCACTGTGCCTAGAGATATTCACTGTACCGAGAGATATTCACTGTACCGAGAGATATTCACTGTACCGAGAGATATTCACTGTACCGAGAGATATTCACTGTACCGATAGATATTCACTGTACCGAGAGATATTCACTGTACCGATAGATATTCACTGTACCGATAGATATCCACTGTGCTAGAGATATTCACTGTACCGATAGATATTCACTTACGAGATATTCACTAAACTGAGAGATATTCACTTCCCAGATATTCACCACCGAGATATTCACACCGAAAGAATTCAATGTACCGAGAGATATTACTGTCAGGATATTCACTAAATCGACAATATTCATTGCTATAGAGATATTACTGTCGAGATATTCACTGTGCCTAAAATATTCATTGTACTAAGATTTCTAGAACGAGAATATTCACTTAATATAAAGAATTAGCATATATTATAGAATGAGTACTATCCCCAATCTCCCTATCCTCAGGTATTTGTAGCTTCCTATGATGTTATTTAATTGCTACAAGTTTATTAATCTTGAAGATCGGAACAAATGTTGATTTGGATATTTACTGCATAAGTCTTCCTTTAAAAATTATCGACAATTACATTGCATGTATTGTTTATGCACGATCCTCGTCATTATGTCAATATTATTATATAGATAGTTGTACTGGATATCTCATCTGTTACCTATGATAGTAGAATTAAGGCTTTAGATTCATTGTCTGATGTATAGTTATGTCTCCCGTCCATAAATCTTAATTTCATCACTTCATTCTATCCGTTGCTTGATAAAACCTTTTCGAAACGTCGCTATCATTGTTTTGTACTTTGTAAACTGAGTACTTTCTTTATCGCTTCACCATTGCTATATAGTTTTACTGCAGTCTTTCCTTATATCGACACCATTTCTATATAGTTTTACTGCAGTCTTTCCTTATATCGACACCATTGCTATATAGTTTTACTGCAATCTTCCTTATATCAACACCATTGCTATATAGTTTTACTGCAGTCTTTCCTTATATCAACACCATTGCTATATAGTTTTACTGCAGTCTTTCCTTATATCGACACCATTGCTATATAGTTTTACTGCAGTCTTCCCTTATATCGACACCATTGCTATATAGTTTTACTGCAGTCTTCCCTTATATCGACACCATTGCTATATAGTTTTATTGCAGTCTTCCCTTATATCGACACCATTGCTATATAGTTTTATTGCAGTCTTCCTTATATCAACACCATTGCTATAAGTTGTACTGCAGTCTTCCTTATATCAACACCATTGCTATATAGTTTTACTGCTAGTCTTCCTTATATCAACACCATTGCTATATAGTTTTACTGCAGTCTTTCCTTATATCGACACCATTGCTATATAGTTTTACTGCAGTCTTCCTTATATCACACCATTTGCTATATAGTTTTACTGCAGTCTTTCCTTATATCACACCATTGCTATATAGTTTTACTGCAATCTTCCTTATATCAGCACCATTGCTATATAGTTTTACTGTAGTCTTTCCTTATATCAACACCATTGCTATATAGTTTTACTGCAGTCTTCCTTATATCAGCACCATTTGCTATATAGTTTTACTGCATCTTCCTTATATCGACACCATTGCTATATAGTTTTACTGTAGTCTTTCCTTATATCAGCACCATTGCTATATAGTTTTACTGCAGTCTTTCCTTATATCGACACCATTTCTATATAGTTTTACTGCAGTCTTTCCTTATATCGACACCATTGCTATATAGTTTTACTGCAGTCTTTCCTTATATCGACACCATTGCTATATAGTTTTACTGTAGTCTTTCCTTATATCAACACCATTGCTATATAGTTTTACTGCAGTCTTCCCTTATATCGACACCATTGCTATATAGTTTTATTGCAGTCTTTCCTTATATCGACACCATTGCTATATAGTTTTACTGCAAGTCTTCCTTATATCGACACCATTGCTATATAGTTTTATGCAGTCTTCCTTTATCGACACCATTGCTAATAGTTTTATGCAGTCTTCCTTATATCGACACCATTGCTATATAGTTTTACTGCAGTCTTTCCTTATATCGACACCATTGCTATATAGTTTTACTGCAATCTTCCTTTATCGACACCATTGCTATATAGTTTTACTGCAGTCTTTCCTTATATCGACACCATTGCTATATAGTTTTACTGCAGTCTTCCCTTATATCAACACCATTGCTATATAGTTTTACTGCAGTCTTTCCTTATATCGACACCATTTCTATATAGTTTTACTGCAGTCTTTCCTTATATCGACACCATTGCTATATAGTTTTACTGTAGTCTTTCCTTATATCAACACCATTGCTATATAGTTTTACTGCAGTCTTTCCTTATATCAACACCATTGCTATATAGTTTTACTGCAGTCTTTCCTTATATCAACACCATTGCTATATAGTTTTACTGCAGTCTTTCCTTATATCCACACCATTGCTATATAGTTTTACTGCAGTCTTTCCTTATATCGACACCATTGCTATATAGTTTTACTGTAGTCTTTCCTTATATCAACACCATTGCTATATAGTTTTACTGCAGTCTTTCCTTATATCGACACCATTTCTATATAGTTTTACTGCAGTCTTTCCTTATATCGACACCATTGCTATATAGTTTTACTGCAGTCTTCCTTATATCACACCATTTCTATATAGTTTTACTGCAGTCTTCCTTATATCACACCATTTGCTATATAGTTTTACTGCAGTCTTTCCTTATATCAACACCATTGCTATATAGTTTTACTGCAGTCTTTCCTTATATCCACACCATTGCTATATAGTTTTACTGCAGTCTTTCCTTATATCGACACCATTGCTATATAGTTTTACTGCAGTCTTTCCTTATATCGACACCATTGCTATATAGTTTTACTGCAATCTTCCCTTATATCGACACCATTGCTATATAGTTTTACTGCAGTCTTTCCTTATATCGACACCATTTCTATATAGTTTTACTGCAGTCTTTCCTTATATCGACACCATTGCTATATAGTTTTACTGCAGTCTTCCCTTATATCAATAGGAGAGTAGACAGTACTATATGAAACTATCAAGCACACTACCTTGTTGGGAGGTGAGGGCGAGGAGAGAGCTGAAGCCTCTGGGAGTAAGCCCTGACAGAAAATTTCCACCGCCTTGTGGGTCAGCACCGCTTTGTGGGTCAGCACCGCCATGTGGGTCAGCATGGTTATGCAGAAAGCTAGAGGAGTAAATATTGACCACAAATCCGAAGGGAGGGACCTAAGACTGTTGATGGTTATATGTATATTCCATTCATCTTTATCATCAGCTGTAAACTCTACTTGATTCTAAATGTCTTTGATTTTGATGAAAACAGTAGGGTCGTGAAGAGGTTTATGCAAAATGGACTCTGTAGATTCCACATATTAGCTGCCAGGCTAGACATAAATGATGAGGACCCTTCATTGTGCTTTCGGCTAGAATACAAGACGGAAAACGACAGTCATGGGATATAAGTCTTTCCAAACTTTGGTATCTCATCATCAACATCATCATCATTAAATAGCTTGTCCTGAGCAGAACTTTGCCACCCCAACAGTCCTCCGGAATTTCTCTCTCATAGGCGAGATGTCCTGCCTCTGCAGCCGTCATGCTCAAACCATCAGTTACATCCCGTCTCCATCTTCTCCATGGTTTTCCTCTTCTTCTCTTTGCCGGTATGCCTCCTTCCATGATGGTTTTATCTAGCCCTTCATGTCTTTTTATATGTCCAAAATATCTCAATTTCTCTTTCTTATTTGTAGCATCAGCCAGTTTTCTTTGATTTTGAGTTCTTTCTGGATAGATCTATTTGATCTCTTCTCTGTCCATGATATACAGAGGACTTCTGTAACACTTATATTCAAAAGCACATATATGTTTTTCCACTGCTTTATTAAATGTTCATGCTTCACACCCATACTGGAATATGCATGCTCTTGGTATTCTGATCTTTGTTTTCTTATCAGTTCCGTTCCATTCCATACTGTTTTTAGTTGTTTAATTTTTTGTAAAGCCATGTTTGTTCTTCTTTTAATTTCCTTCATACCATTTCCCATCTTCTTTTAATTAGTATCCAGTAAACAAATAAATTCTTTTCTTATACAAACATATTTTTTGCAAATCTGACACCACGTGACATCTGTTGATTTGTTAAGAAATACCGATCGCTTCGTCGGCTAAAATTAAAAACTTTACAAGTGTTCCAAAAGACAACGTTAAATGTTCCAAACAACGTTAAATGTTCCAAACAACGTTAAATGTTCCAAACAACGTTAAATGTTCCAAACAACGTTAAATCTTCAAAACGACAACGTTAAATGTTCAAAAACAACGTTAAATGTTCCAAACGACAACGTTAAATGTTCCAAACAACGTTAAATGTTCCAAACAACGTTAAATCTTCCAAAAGACAACGTTAAATGTTCCAAACAACGTTAAATCTTCCAAAAGACAACGTTAAATGTTCCAAACAACGTTAATGTTCAAACGTTAAATGTTCAAAAACAACGTTAAATGTTCCAACCAAACAACGTTAAATTCAAAGAACGTTATGTTCCAAATAACGTTAAATGTTCAAACAACTTTAAATGTTCAAAGAAATGTTCAAACAACGTTAAATGTTCCAAACAACGTTAAATGTTCCAAACAACGTTAAATGTTCCAAACAACGACTGTGATAATAATCCTTACCTGGAATATTTTTCTCAACAGACAAGAGTAGCAAAGTAGAATCACAGTTGCTGCTGTGTAGAGTGTGTCGAGACTGTCATGAGATAAAAAGAGCGAATCCGAACAAAAAGCATGATGTAATCTTCATTGTTCATGTTCATTTGAGGATCACTTAGGATGCTACCCTAGTAAATCAAAAGCAGCGCAGAAATCGGATGGGCTGGCCTACTTGTAGGCTCAAAACTGGCACAACGTAAATCGCTTTTAGCTCAGATCACATACAAATCACACAGAGTGGTTGACAAGTAGTCGATATGAGTGTTCGAAGTAAAGAAGAAGAAGTTGAGGATCATCTTCATCACACATTGAACATGTCCATAATTGCTCCCATCTCCTCCCAAGCATGTGTATCTCAGTGTGTTCAGGCCAACAACTCCGTTCTGTGTTGATTGATGTATCTACTGGATTTTCTCTCGTGGTTTTCCCGTTGTCCGCACCTATCGAGTATGCACAACTTGCGCAACCGAGATAGAGAATACCCTTTATCTTCTTGGATGAAACCTTCAGATTGTATGTTTTCTCTGAGAGCGTTGATGATGTCGCCTTTGTCCATAGAAGACCTATTCTCAATCGTAGCATTGTCCACCAGTGCATCTGCTCTCTCATTTCAAAAGATTCTGCACATTTCTTGCTGTGTTGTGTTCGAGCGGAAAGCAAAAATGAATTGTTCTCTCAATTTATGTTTAGCCTGGGCAGCTGATATGATAAATGAGCCTGGCCTATTTTGTACAAACCCCCTCTCTACCATACTGCTTCATCCAAAGGAAAGACAAAGTCCATGTGCTTGAACTCAAGCAGAGTTTGCAGGAGATGTCAGAAGATGGAATAGAATATAAATCTAACGAGCAACTTCCTTAGGATCACTCTTTCCGGATTTGTGGTCAAGGCTACTCCTCTGTCATAACCGTCCTGACCCACAATGCAGTGAGTACTTTCTATCAGGGTTTACTCTCCTAGCATTTAGCTATCTCGAGCCCCCCTCCACAAGGCAGTGGGTTTAACAATTGTAGATGGTACCGTCCAGTGGCGGCTCGTCATTAAGGGCCAGTGGGGCCCGGCCTCATTAAAAATAATGTATAACGTGTATTTATTATTTTATAAATTAAAATATAGCAACCAAAAACCATGATTTATCCGGAAAAAATGTCTGGCCCCACCAACAAAAATGATCACGAGCCGTCACTGGTACCGTCTATTGTCATAAGGTCGAAGATGAAACATCTGCACTGACTTTTGAAATGACTTCTCTACAAAACTATTATTTGGTACATGGTAAACATCAGAGACATGAAAGTGTAGCTTTAATTGATATATTATTGATTGATAAATAGAAATCAAATGTCATTGACAAACATAACTTGTTGGATTCTGTCTGTCTGTCTGTCTGTCTGTTGTGAACGCACATTGTCTGTCACTGTCAGGATAAGAACAGACAAACAATATCTCAGATATAACTAAACTAGAGGATCTAGAAACCATGTTGAAAATTATAACAGAATAATAAGCAGTGTCTATGTGTGTGTGTGTGTTAACACACCCACTCATACACCAACACACACACTCGTACACCACAGCCAACTCTAGATAACTAGGTCAGACAACTGACTGGGAATCCTGACCTAGATCAGAGGAGGGGGCTGGAAAATATAGTTGTTTGATAGAACACTAAATGAACATTCAATAAATATAATGTCAATGGCATCACTATTTAGACAACTACATGACATCACTATTTAGACAACTAAAGGGCATCACTATTTAGACAACTAAATGGCATCACTATTTAGACAAGTGAATGGCATCACTATTTAGACATCTACATGACATCACTATTTAGACAACTACATGGCATCACTATTTAGACAACTAAATGACATCACTATTTAGACAACTAAATGACATCACTATTTAGACAACTAAATGGCATCACTATTTAGACAACTAAATAGCATCACTATTTAAACAACTACTTGACATCACTATTTAGACAACTAAATGGCATCACTATTTAGATAACTACATGACATCACTATTTAGACAACTACTAAATGTGTACACACAAAAATCACAACTCTTGCTGTAACAATTTGCACAATTATTTGAGAGAATGTGTCCAGAATTGATAAAATGTTGGTAGTCATGATGATGATGATGATACCTGTAAGAAATGATGTTTAGTTGTGGCCTACTGAGGGGACCTTAACAAGATGGGCCTCTTATCTTAGTGAGTCGTCACCTCAAAGTACAAGGTGATCGCCTCAGCCCCCCGCCCGGGATTGTTATCTTGGGACAAGCCATACAGACCTGGATATTTCAATGGAAATGACCATTTGAGAGCTCACAATATCCAAGTCACAGTCATCCGATCATGTTTCTCTGATGATCGAAGTCGATTTGCTCTAGCGCATAGGTTCCTATTGTGGTCGGTACCGCCCCACAGTGAGCGTTGAAGCATTCTAGGGGAGGGGGGGGGTAGTAGGTTCAGAAGGGGCGTTCAGGCAATCTAGGGGTCGGTGGCTAATAGAAACAATTAATATTTAAGAATATATTAACAATTAATATTAGAGAAATATTTAACAATAAATTATTTTCGTGATTTTGCGATTGGATAACTGTGTTTAAGATGAAGTACATATTGACCACTACTTTTTCAATAGTTTAACGGTGTAAGCAGTCATGTTTCATTAGTTGTTATTTACGTTGAGATATTAAACTGCTTAAACGCGAAAAACTGTTATAATTGGGGGGAGGAGGAAGGAATATCTAAAGCAAAATATATGTCTTGCAAAGTGGGCGGTGTCCCAAACATATTTGGAAACCTATGCTCTAGAGCAGCGCTTCCCAAAGTGGACGGTACCGCTCCCCCCAGTGGGCGCTGAAGTGTTCTATGCTCTAGAGCAGCGCTTCCCAAAGTGGACGGTACCGCTTCCCCAGTGGGCGCTGAAGCGTTCTATGCTCTAGAGCAGCGCTTCCCAAAGTGGACGGTACCGCTTCCCCAGTGGGCGCTGAAGCGTTCTATGCTCTAGAGCAGCGCTTCCCAAAGTGGACGGTACCGCTTCCCCAGTGGGCGCTGAAGCGTTCTATGCTCTAGAGCAGCGCTTCCCAAAGTGGGCGGTACCGCCCCCAGTGGGCGCTGAAGCGTTCTATGCTCTAGAGCAGCGCTTCCAAAGTGGACGGTACCGCCCCCAGTGGGCGCTGAAGCGTTTCTATGTGAGGCGATAATGGGTTCAGAAGAATTTGGGGGTGTTCAGGCGATTGGGGTCGGTGGCTCATTAAAGAAGAAATAATAATAATATTTTAAAATAAATTATTTATGATTTTGCGATTGAATAATTATTTCTTATGCCCGTCTTACACGATCTATTTTTTCATCAATTTTCTATTTCATGCAAAAATTATTTGAAAATTGACCATGTATCACAGAAATATATATCAATTTTCTATTTCAAAGCATAAAATTTTTTGAAATTGACCATGTATTAGAAATATATATCAATTTTCTATTTCATGCATTAAAATTATTTTGAAAATTGCCATGTATCTACAGAATATATATCAATTTTCTATTTCATGCATATAATTATTTGAAAATTGACCATGTATCACAGAAATATATATCAATTTTCTATGTCAAAGACAAAGTAGAGCATGTATATATATATGGGGGCGTTGTGAAACTGTTATAATGTGGGCAGGGGGGCGTTACAAAGTTTATGTTGTGAAAAGAGGACGGTGGGCCAAAAAAGTTTGGGAATCTAGACTTTAGAGAATCATTTTATATCTTTATATGGTACATTGCGACCTCATAGACGCGACGCACTACATTCCTATTCTTCTTAGTACTTTCTCTTCTCATGCCCCATATTCTATATGTGTATATGTTAAGTAATTTTATATATATATGTTATATATATATTTGATTTTATTGTTTATCTTCTTTTTTCCACTTCTAGTTTTTTGCATTTGTTTCGTTTTTTGTTTTTAGTTAAAGATTTTCATTTTAGGGCTGTTAGGAATTTGTTTCTTCTGTATGTTGTGTATCGTGGAAGTGAAGAAATTCACTTCTTTTGTATCCATTCCTTGATAAAGACCTTTTTGTCGAAACGTTGCTCTGTATCTTTATTATTTTTGTATTTTGTAAAACTACAGTATTTTGTTTTTACGTGTTTCGTCATTGCTACATAGTGTTACTGCAGTCTTCCCTTCTTATATAGACAGACATCACACACTATATATATAGCACACTATATATATAGTATCTGCACACAACAGAAACTATCTACACACAGCTCACTGTGCATATATACACACACTACACAGTATCTACACACATATAACACTATCACAACATATATTATAACTATGTGTAATAGTTGTGTTAAAGTGACACTACTAGATCTGGTCACCTGGAACACAACACAACAGACACACGTACAATGTATAAGACTGCTACAGTACACCTTACCTTGACCCGTGTCCAGTCACTGGTCAGCTGATAGTCTGTCCTAGCTGGTGTGTGCATGTATCCTCAAACATAGTGCATACTAAATAGTGTGCTAACATCTGAGACTACGTCAAGTTCTCCAACAGACATTACCAACACTAAGTAAGATCTTAAGTTACTTGATACGCCCAACACTAGGTACCTAACTGATTGTCAATCACGGAAAGAGAAACAGGAGCTGCCAATCAGTTTCATGTAGGCGGGGCTTAGTTAGTTTGGTGCCAGTGAAAGTACCTAACAAAATCTGGTTTTTATCTTGTGATGGAGGATGAAGTTCGCAGGACCAGCCTTTATCAGTCTATGATAACTTTCCATTTTCTCTCGTTTCATTACGATTCTAGAATTTGTTATGTCTATACTTAACTGTAAATAAATGGTTGTAGTTGCAATACGTTGCTAATTTCAGGAGTTGTAGATTGTATGAAGAAATGATCCAAAGTTGGAGAGCAAAGATTGCCTGTTTGTGGTTGATGTTAACACTTTAATCAAAAGTAATGTATTGTGATGTTTGTATATGTTTAGAAAATAACAAGAAAAAATAACATTTATGATACTCAATGTAGACAACTGACGGAAAGAGCAGTCAAACATAACAAGAAAAAATAACATTTATGATACTCAATGTACAGAACTGAAAACTGACGGAAAACGCAGTCAAACATAACAAGACATGTAGTGTGGCATTCATAGACCAAGAAAAAGGCCTTCGACTACAGAGTCAATAGAAACAAACTATGGGATTGTTTAAGAAAATATGAAATCAGCAAACATCTTTTTCAAGGTCTGCAAGAGTTTATACATTTCAAATAAAAGTTACATAAGAACAAAATCCGGAACATCAAAAACATTCACAGTAAACTCAGGAGTTAGACAGGGATGTGTGCTCTCCCACTGCTGTTTATAACATACATGGACAACATAAGTAGAGAAGCAGGAATAGAAGAAGAAAATAATATTTCAGAACTTTTATTTGCAGATGACCAAGTACTGATTGCAGAAAACGAAGAATCTCTCCAGAACCATTTGAGCTTAGTTAACATCAAGGGTGAGGAGTACAACATGAAAATAAATATAATAAAGACAGAGACAATGGCAATAAGTAGACAACCAGAATACCTTACACTTTTTTTTTTTTCCGATCCAGAAGCACTTGAGCTTTCAGCATTCGGCTCGGTGCCATGGACATCGTAACCATTTCGGTTTGGTGCCATCGAACACCGTAAATCTGGGGAATCTGTGGCTTTTTCTGCCATCCCGCGGAATTGAACCGCACACACAGAGGGATAGTCACCGTAGTCCAACGCGTTACGAACACGTGGGCAGACGGCAACCTTATAATTAAACTCCAGAACGTAGAAATAAACAAACAATTGAGGCCAATACTTAGAAATTTTCAGCAGATGGAAGTATCGATAGCGAAATCAGCAATCGTTGCACAAAGCTAACCAAGTACTGGGACAGTTAACACCACTGTTGTCACATAAAGAGATAACGCTAACAACTAAACAACTCATAAGAACGATTTTCTGACCAACACTATGTTACCAGTGTCAAACATGGCCAATAACATCAGCTAATGAGCGGAAAATCATAACAACAAAGATGAGGTGTCTTAGAAGAGCTGCAGGTGTGACAATAAGAGACAAAATTAGAAATTAAGAAATCAGAAGAAGACTGGATATGAAACCAGTCACGCAATTCATAAAAGAACAACAGATTAAATGGTTTGGACACCTGACAAGAATGCCCTGGTATCGCCTACCACAGAGAGCCACACAGAAAAAGTATAATGAGTACAAAGCAAGAGGAAGACCACGCAAACGATGGAGCGACGGCATCAAGAACATCCTTACAAAAATGAATATCAGCTACAAAGTGCCTTAAAACAAGACACACAAGATCACTACGCCACCCCCTTTTCCCTAACACTTCTATAAAGAAGTAAATGATGATGGTGAAAGAGAAGAAGAAGAATGTATAGAACATAACAATGTATAAAACATAACAATGTATAGAACATAACAATGTATAGAACATAACAATGTATAGAACATAACAATGTATAAAACATAACAATGTATAGAACATAACAATGTATAGAACACATAACAATGTATAAAACATGACAATGATAAGAACACTAACAAGATAAAAACATAACAATGTATAAAACATAACAATGTATAGAACTTTACTAACAATGCTATAAAACATAATAATGTATAAAACACATAACAATGTATAGAACATAACAATGTATAGAACATAACAATGTATAAAACACATAACAATGTATAGAACATAACAATGTATAGAACACATAACAATGTATAGAACATAACAATGTATAGAACACATAACAATGTATAGAACATAACAATGTATAGAACATAACAATGTATAGAACGAATTGGCGTAATGCGTAAGCATTATCTTCTATCGTCTATTGACTCGGACTCGAGAAGGTAGTGGGTTCAATCCCACACTTGACGTCCCACACGTGAGAAAAGGAATTGACCCTCCTACCTTCTGTACACTAGGGTAAACGTATGTGAAGCGACATACACTTCCTAGCATAAGGACTGAAAAAGTTACGAGAAATATTATTTTATTACACAATGTTTAATATATATATATATATATATATATATATATATCAAAAACTAGTATTGTAAAATTCTGTCACATGTCAATTACAAAACTGTCAACTCAGGAATTAGAACAAAACCTTGCTACTTTATTGACTAGTTTTCTTCAGAGATGTCCTAACCATTGTCCGCTTTTTCTTCTTCTTCTAACTAGGGCTGTGAGTTTTCACTCTTGAGCAGATCTTCTTTTCTCCAAGTTGATGTTTGTCATCTGTCATGTATTGTGTTTTCTTGTGTCCTATTTGATTCTCTGATCCAAGTTGCTGTTTCTCTTGTGTCTGTCTAGTTCTGTCCATGATCCAAGTTGCTGTTTTCCTTGTGTCTGTCTAGTTCTGTCCATGCCAAGTTGCTGTTCTTCTTGTGTCTGTCTAGTTCTGTCCATGATCCAAGTTGTGTTTCTCTGTCTAGTTCTGTCCATGTCAAGTGCTGTTTTCTTGTGTCTGTCTAGTTCTGTCCATGATCCAAGTTGCTGTTTCCTTGTGTCTGTCTAGTTTGTCCATGCCCCAAGTTGTTTTTTCTTTGTCTGTCTAGCTCTGTCCATGATTTTTTCATGAAAAACTTCTTCTCCACATAACATTTCAAAAGTTAAATTGCAAATCTTTTGCAATGCTTTTAACGCTGTTTGTGATTTTTCTAGGTATTATTACGTTCAGTAGCTTGCCATTGCTTTCTGAACTGGTGGTGTAATCATCCTTTGTAAAATCCACGCAAAACAATTTGCAACCAATCTGTTCTCATGGTGATTTGAACTCAGAACGTCGGGGTTAATAGACCGAGTCATTATCCCCTAAGTCTAGACGTCATACAACACACATAACATTTAAACAATCTTGGTATTTCCTGGAAGCATTCACGGATAAAAACTAATATTTAAAAACACGAATATATGTTGTTCTTGTCTCATTGTCTCTACATAAGAATTGATTTGATATTTGAGTTTGATTATTCTCAACTTTTGTTTGTTCTTAGTTGGATTTATTTTCATTGTATTATATTTATCACAATAATAAACATTATAAAGAGCCTCTATGATGGTTCACAGTGTGCAGTTCGCACTGATGGTGGACACAGCGACTGGTTTATGGTTGAAACCGGTGTAAAGCAAGGCTGTATTCTATCTCCGCTATTGTTTGGAGTGGCCATTGACTGGGTGATGCGAAAATTTTGCAGGGGCGAAACTGGCATCGATTGGGTAGAAAATAGTCAACTAGAAGATTTGGATTTTGCAGATGATATTGCCTTGTTAAGTAGAAACAACCAAGATATGCAAAGAAAAACAGACGACTTGTCATCTATAGCATCAAAAGTTGGACTGCAGATAAGCTATGAAAAACAAATATAATGAAGACACCTATGGCAAGTAATGCAGATATCACACTGGAATCTAAAATGATAAAAATAACAGAGCAGTTCACCTATTTGGGTAGCAATTTTGATTGCACAGGAAATGTTAAAAAGAAATTATGATTCGAATTGGTAAAGCAACATCAGCTTTTAAAAGTCTAAATAAAATATGGAACTGCAAGTTATATAGTATTAAAACTAAATTACGAATTTTCAATTCAAAAGTTGTATTAATCCTAATCATATGCTAGCGAGAGTTGGAAAATGACTAAAGATATATAAAGCAAGTTGAATGCATTTGAAAATAGATGTCTGCCAAAAATAATGAATATAAAATGGATCGAATTCAGGAGAAGTGATGAAATCAGAGACATGTCTGGTCAACCACTAGTGATAACTGTTATAAGAAAGAGAAAATGGAGATATGTTGGACACATCTTGAGGAGAAATGATCAACGAATATCAAAGCAGGCATTGAAGTGGGATGCAAAGGGTTCAAGAAAGAGAGGTCGACCTAAGGAGACCCTGAAACGAACTTTGCTGAGAGAGGCAGGAAATATCGGTCTCAGTTCCATGGAGGAGATTGAGCGAGTTGCCCAGGATAGAGCGGTATGGAGAAATTACTTGCAGGCCCTATGTAATGTATAACGGTACGAGAGGAATTATTATTATTATTATTATATTTATCAGTGCAGCAAAAAGCTGCTCTTGTAAGTTATTATCCTGTTATTCTTATCACAACCAACCACAAATAACAGCATACAATAAAAAGAGATTGGGTACTAGAGCTAAGGGAAGACCAAGAAACAGATGGATAGACAATATCAAGACCACACTACATAAACACGGATATAACACAACAAGGGCGACTCATCTAGCCCTAGAACGCAAATTTAAGCTCCCATCCCTACGCTTAACGGCAAGAGTGGACAGTCAACTATATCTTCCACCTGGGAATAGACAATAGACTATAGTTATTCTTACCTGTTTTTCTATTCTGATTCATTTTGCTGCCATCTTGGTAAGTATGAACTCACATCGTTCACAGTTGTTACTCCTAGAGTATTCTAGTTGTCATTTACTTCTTTTATTATTATTGTCTTTTTCTTTTCTTTGAATATTTTCAAACTCACTTTGCCATGGAAACCGACTGGAAAACTGTAGTCTGATAAAATGGATAAGGATCGAAGGAGTAACTACTGTGAGATTAGTAGACTAAGCGCAGCTGCCCATTGTATGATATTTGCTCGCACAACAGACGGTCATGACCTCAGAGAGGCTGCAACTGATAGAAAGATTTATAGATGCCTTAACCTCTTGAACAAACAGATGTTGTGTTAGTACTACGCTCTTTAATCGCTTTCCCAAACAAACAAAAACTGGCGTTATTAAAATAAATGGAGAACTACAAAGAGAAGACAAACAACCTACCTATCTCGGAGTTACATTCGATGATAGACTGACATGGAAGCAGCATATCAACAAATCAGCATCGAAGGCTAGGAGCAAGTTTGCCATCTTGAAACAAAGTGAGACCACATTTGGACTTAGTTAAAAAAAATACTTAAAAGTGTTTACCATGTTTACCAGCAGGTCATTTGATGACACATAGAATATGGATCAGCTGCAAGGTGACCAGCATTATTCATTTCTTTCGCTTGAAATATGAAATCTATATGTTTTGTTTTTTTGTCTATTGTATAAACTTCGCTTTTACATTAATTTGTATCTCACACAGAGGTCTGTGTAGTTTGATGTCCAATGTTGTTTCGTTAGGCCAGTTAGTTTGTCTCGGTATATCATATTCGGGTCAGTCTTGAAGTATGTGCTCTGCAGTCTGATGTGCCTGTCCATATGTACGCATGGCAGAATTGCCAATCTTGAATTTTGTACACAGGTGGATGTGAAGTCGATTGTGTCATGTTCTAAGTTGCAGAATGACAACTTATTCCAATCTGCTCATATTATAGTAATCGTCTTGTGTTGGTATTTGTGGCTTTCTGATTGATTTAATCATCCTTTTCTTTTGATGGTAGGTAACTGGCACATCTGGTTGCTCTCCTGCAGCACCTTCCTTGGTCAGTCGTTCTGCTGTTTAATTTCCTGGTATTCCACAGTAAGACGGTATCCACAGCAAGAAGACCTTGCGCTGCTTGCACAGTTTAGACAGTAGGGTAGGTAGACCTGGCAATTTTCTGCATTTAAGTTCGGGAAACGCCCTGTCACAAATACAACAGGTTGTGGATCAAGTCTGGTGTTCAACAGTTCCCCATTTGCAACCTTGATTGCCAGGATTTCTGCTTCATAGTTAAGAGAAAATACTCGAATCATATCTCTAACATTGCCTGGGGCTTTCATGTACACCCCTGCGCCTCCATTCTTGACTGAGTTTTCTGCTGACCCATCCGGTGTAGTCTATACCTGAGATTGTGTTGGTATTATTCATTAAGAAAACTAAAAGTGATTGTCATACGTCGTACGGTGTTCTGTTCATTCTTCTTGAATATTCCTTAAGATGGGCGGTGAGCAAGAGGAAGACTAAGACAGAAGTGAGAAGGAAACATCAAGAGTTGAACAAGTTACAATCAGGCAGAGAGCAACATCAAGGTAAAAGACAAATGTTGGAGGTCAAGTGCAGCCAGGTTTCGATGCGAAAACGACACATGATGATGATTATGATATATCCTTCTTGAATCCCTTTTGTACATGTGTGGTATATGTACATGTGTGGTATATGTACATGTGTGGTATATGTACATGTGTGGTATATGTACATGTGTGGTATATGTACATGTGTGGTATTTGTACATGTGTGGTATATGTACATGTGTGGTATATATGTTATATGAGGTGGTATATGTACATGTGTGGTATATGTACATGTGTGGTATATGTACATGTGGTCGTATATGTATATGTGGGGTATATGTACATGTGTCTTATATACACATACATATTTGTGGCCCAGTGTGCTCATACAAATAGTTAGATCTGACACAAACTTTAAGTGAAATATCAATTGTAGGTAGGGCTGAGAGATAACAATTTGTTTATTGTAATCAAACTTATCAACTTACAACAATCGGGTGAGAGAGCCCAAACAAAAAGCGCACGACGAAAGCAGATGTGCTGTAGTGCAGATGGGTGTGCCGGAAACACGGATGTCCAAATTTTGTCACAAATTTAGCTCAGGGTAAATGCTGAAATGACACAAATCTCTGTTTCTTTAATGTCTAGAGCTGTTATGCTAGAGAGAACACAGTTGACAAGAAGACATATAACACGATGTTGTAATAATATAGAGCAGTTCTACTTCACTAGTCTCATCGGATGTACAATACTGTTTGTAGTTCACTAGTCCCATCGGATGTACAATACTATTTGTAGTTCACTAGTCTCATCGGATGTATAATACTATTTGTAGTTCACTAGTCTCATCGGATGTACAATACTATTTGTAGTTCACTAGTCTCATCGGATGTATAATACTATTTGTAGTTCACTAGTCTCATCGGATGTACAATACTATTTGTAGTTCACTAGTCTCATCGGATGTATAATACTATTTGTAGTTCACTAGTCTCATCGGATGTTAATACTATTTGTCAGTTCACTAGTCTTCAATGGATGTACAATACTATTTGTAGTTCACTAGTTCACTAGTCTCATCGGATGTACAATACTATTGTAGTTCACATAGTCTCATCAGATGTACAATACTATTTGTAGTTCACTAGTCTCATCGGATGTACAATACTATTTGTAGTTCACTAGTCTCATCGGATGTACAATACTATTTGTAGTTCATTAGTCTCATCGGATGTACAATACTATTTGTAGTTCACTAGTTCACTAGTCTCACCGGACGTACAATACTGTTTGTAGCTCACTAGTCTCATCGGATGTACAATACTATTTGTAGTTCACTAGTCTCATCGGATGTACAATACTATTTGTAGTTCACTAGTCTCATCAGATGTACAATACTATTTGTAGTTCACTAGTCTCATCGGATGTACAATACTATTTGTAGTTCACTAGTCTCATCGGATGTACAATACTATTTGTAGTTCATTAGTCTCATCGGATGTACAATACTATTTGTAGTTCACTAGTCTCATCGGATGTACAATATTATTTGTAGTTCACTAGTCTCATCGGACGTACAATACTGTTTGTAGTTCACTAGTCTCATCGGATGTACAATACTATTTGTAGTTCACTAGTCTCATCGGATGTACAATACTATTTGTAGTTCACTAGTCTCATCAGATGTACAATACTATTTGTAGTTCACTAGTCTCATCGGATGTACAATACTATTTGTAGTTCACTAGTCTCATCGGATGTACAATACTATTTGTAGTTCATTAGTCTCATCGGATGTACAATACTATTTGTAGTTCACTAGTTCACTAGTCTCATCGGACGTACAATACTGTTTGTAGTTCACTAGTCTCATCGGATGTACAATACTATTTGTAGTTCACTAGTCTCATCGGATGTACAATACTATTTGTAGTTCACTAGTCTCATCGGACGTACAATACTGTTTGTAGTTCACTAGTCTCATCGGATGTACAATACTATTTGTAGTTCACTAGTCTCATCGGACGTACAATACTGTTTGTAGTTCACTAGTCTCATCGGATGTACAATACTATTTGTAGTTCACCCAAAACAGGCGAACACAGACACAGGCGAGCATTCACACAAACACAAACACACATACAGACGAGCACATACACACACACACACACATACATGCGAGCACAGACACGCACAGATACAGACGAGCACAGACAGACACACAGACACATACAGACGAGCACAGACAGACACACAGACACATACAGACGAGCACAGACACACACATACAGACGAGGACAAACACACACACACACATACAGACGAGGACAGACACACACACATACAGATGAGTATAGACACGCACACATACATACAGACGGGCACAGACACACACATATACAGACGGACACAGACATTCAAACACACAGACGAGCACATACACACACACACACATACATGCGAGCACAGACACGCACAGATACAGACGAGCACAGACAGACACACAGACACATACAGACGAGCACAGACAGACACACAGACACATACAGACGAGCACAGACACACACACACATACAGACGAGGACAAACACACACACACACATACAGACGAGGACAGACACACACACATACAGATGAGTATAGACACGCACACATACATACAGACGGGCACAGACACACACATATACAGACGGACACAGACATTCAAACACACAGACGAGCACACACACAGACGCACACATACAGACGAGCACAGACACACACCACACACACATACAGACAAGCATACACATACGAGCACATAATAGATGATCTCACACACTAAGTTCTCACCTAGTTTTCATTAACCTAACATTTGACGTCACAGTCAGTCACGTGAGTGGATAGAACAGTTCAGTAAACATATTGTCTGCATAGAGTCAGCCAACAACAGGTGATGGGGGCGCGGTCAAAGTTAGGATTTAACTACTAGTGGGCGTGGTCATAGTGCCTCGTCTTCTCATTGTTACAGATAGCTCATCTAAACATTGAGTGACAGATATCAGCAGTGATGGCAAACGAATGCTGTAAGTTTGATATGTCTGGGCAGTAGAGCTATCTAATTTCTCTAAACGGGTAAACTGAGAAGTAAAACTGAAAAACTGTGTCAATGCTTACTTATCTCTAGCACTATGTTCCTGTCGGTATCTCTGTCCCTGTCGGTATCTCTGTCGGTGTCTCTGTCGGTGTCTCTGTCAGTGTCTCTGTCGGTGTCTCTGTCGGTGCCCTGACAGATTCACAGTGTGCAACTTGAGCGTTCTGTTGTTTGATATGTCTGGGCCGTAGAGTCTATGTCCCTGTCGGTGTAACTGACTGGTATCTCTGTCGTGTCCTGTCGTATCTCTGTCCCTGCTCTTTGTCCTGTCGTATCTCTGTGTCTCCGTCGGTATCTCTGTCGTGTCGTGTCTCCTGTCGGTTCTGTCTCTGTCGGTGTCTCTGTCCCTGTCGGTGTTTCTGTCCCTGTCGGTATCTCTGTCCCTGTCGGTATCTCTGTCCCTGTCGGTGTCTCTGTCCTGTCGGTATCTCTATCCATGTCGGTGTCTCTATCCATGTCGGTGTTCTGTCCCTGTCGGTGTCTCTGTCCTGCGTGTCCCGGTATCTCTGTCCCTGTCGGGTCTCTGTCTTCTGTCCCTTAGGTGTCTCTGTCGGTAATGAAGTTTGAAATGAAAATTATATAAGTCAATTTAGACTTAAGTACACACCCTCACACACACACACACACATATATATATATACATACAAAGAGAAAGAGAGAAAGAGAGAAGACAGGTGATGGGAGGTGTTTGATGCTGAATGTCTAAGTCCACGTATTTTTTTACTTTGTTCTTCTTGTTCCCGTTGGAGTACAGGACTGCAACAGTTCTGAGTGCTCGTCTTAGGGTCAAACACCTACACTTATCGATTCTCAACTTTCAATATTTCACTGACGTGCTTTACTCAAATCTGTTGTTTGATGATGATTGCGCCCTAGCTACCAATCTGAGGAAGACATACAGACTTAAATGGAAATGTGATATGTTTGGACCATTAACACTAAGAAAAAAACTGAAGTCATGTTTCAACCCACCCCTAGAGAGCAGTACTACGATCAACTCATCAATATTAAACACCAGCGTCTCTTGTCAGCGGACAACTTTGTCTATCTTGTCATTGCATCCTATCCAGATCGGCAAACATTGACTATGACGTCAACAATAGGATATCCAAAGCTAGTGCTACGCTCGGAGGGCTACGTGTTACTGTGTGGGAGCTGAAGGGTATAAGCGTAGCCACAAAGCTAAAAGTTGACCAGGCCATAGTGCTAACCACGCTGCTGTACGCAAGCGAGACATGGACAGTGTATAGCAGACACGCAAGAAAACTAAACCACTTCCACACAAGTTGTCTACACAGACCACTAAACAAAATTTCAGATATCGAAGTCGTCATAAGAACCAAGATTCCAAGCGTCAACAGGCTGTTGCCAGAAGACCCAAGTGAGATGGGCTGGTCACGTTGCTCGGATACCTGATAAAAGCATCCCAAAACAGTTGATGTATGGCGAGCTTGACTGGGCAGACCATCGATGGTATACAGAAAAAACTCTTAAAGACACTTCTAAAGTGTCTCTTAAATGCTTTGATATAGACACCACGAGCTGGGAATACCTGGCGCAAGATTGCCAAACTGTGGCGCTGTAACAACACAAGAGGAACCCACAGAGATGGGAATCACCGTGCCGTTGAGGCACATCGAAAACGAGTTTCGTGAAAAGTCAGAAAACATAACACGCACATGTCTAACCTTGATCATGTATGCCCCACCTCAGGTAGGGGACTGTGTTCTAGGATTGGACTCTACTGTCACTCCGCACATACCAGAGAGGTGTAGCAACACACGCATGAGACTGTTATCATCATCGCTTGCGAGAGACTGCTATTAATCAAAATTAATTAATGAATTAACTATATATGTAATGTGCATCATTCAACTCATAACTTACGGCGACTCGTGTGTGTATGTAAGTGTGCGCGCGCGCGTGTGTGTATGTTGGTGGGTATTGTGTGTGTGATGTGTGTGAATCATATGTGTATACCATATACATACAGTATATAATTTCATATATCCAACTCAACAAAGTTTATGAAGCACTCATTGAGAAACAACAGCCGGCATTAGACTCTGTCACGTGACTGTGCCAGACAGGTTAATCACGTGACTGTGTCAGACAGGTTAACTTAATTAGAAAATGCTGATATGTCAACGCTGCAAATCTACATAAGAAAATAATGACAGCAATCACAGCACACTACTAGCGACCGTCAACAAAATTCCCCTTCAGGTGTGAGATCAGACCCTACTCGTCCCAAGGGTCATCCTATTGTTTGAGACACTAATTTTCTAGTGGCCCTCTGAGAGTATGGATTTTATTGGAACAGATAAGCGCTCCCCAGGCGAGAGCAGTGACAAGCTCGTATTAATCTGACATTGCCCATAGAATGTCATTGTTTCAATTCACTATTCATTAGCAATGTTCCGGTGTCGGGGTGAATTAATCGAATTCTCGTACGAAGACACCTGACGTGTTGTTTATTTAGAACGAGGATAATCTGCCTGGAGTTAATACGGTGATGATCTCTCTATACGAGCCGCCACCAAATGTGGTCAGAGTAGGAATATGTCACGTCGATCTAGAGTACAGAACTGTGGGGTGTGGGTGAGGCTTCAGGTAGATAAAAAAATCGGTAAGATTGTTCGGTTCTCAAGAAACAGTAGGGTTGCAAAGTAGACACTTGACTGAGAAGTCTAAATTGTCAGCGAGCTTGGACAGGAACCCTCAATTCTCACTCCCCCACCCAGTGCCAGATTAAGCCAGCTTGGGGCCTGTTGCAAATTTTACCAAGGGGCCCTAGGTTTTGTATGATAGTAAATAATAAAACACAACTTTTACAAACAAACTTGTCACGATTTAATGTCACCAAATTTAGCGATAACTAGACAAATCGATTTCTTTAAGTAAATTACATTCAATGTTCATTAAGGTGAGGTAATTTAAACGATCTTGTCCCATCATGTTTCTTAACTCACCTTTTATATGGTTTAATGTCGAAAAAGAACGTTCTTCGCTGCAGTTAGTAATCATTAAAGACAAGTAAATTCATAAGACTATTCCAACATTTGAGAAACACGACTCTAATGAATTGTCCATTATAAGTTTATAAAATTGCAGTCAAGATCCTCATGCTTTTCGTTGTTAATAACAGCAGCTACATTAGTTTTAAGAAGTTCAGCGAACTGCACAAGTTCGTCGCCTAGACTTTCTTCCACATCCTCTTGGTAAGAGACGACAATATTTGGAATTCTTTTCAAGATCACTTCTGCTGTAAGAGATTTTAGCTCCGAAGTATTCCAATACATAAGCCACTCTATGGTACGCTATTAGAAACGTTTGTTTTGGTCGTTCATTTGTTTTTTAAATTTGTCACTCCTGTTGTTCGTTTGCTTGATAAAGGCCTTGTTGGTCGAAACGTTGCTGTATTTTGTCATTGTTTTTGTAATTTGTAAAACTACAGTACTTTGTGATTACGTGTTTTAACAATAAACACCTGACTTTCAAATTTTTGTTTGGGTGTTTGATTTTCTAAAACTTCATCGAGCGTAGTAGAGCCACTGAAATCGTTGTACTTAGTATTTCGCTTGCGTCGTCTTGAAGTTTGTTGCTTATATTCTTCACAGTCAGTCAGGATTTTAGCTCTGGCCTCAATATCTGAAAATGTAGGCCGCATTGCTTGAACGTACCCGTGTAACAATTCATAAAAGGCATATCGGTCTTGATCAGGTGACTAATGAAGCGCTGAACGCTTGCAAGCGTTCTAGAATTCCATTCCATAAAATGGTCATTATTTCCGTTTCCAACTTACTCATCTCCAAAACTAGTCCATACGCCTGATTACGACACACTACCTTTCGATGCATGTTATCCAAAACTTGTTTGATAGTGGTAAAACCACATAAAAGTGCCTTTGACGCATCAGCTCTGGCAGACCACCTGGTTTCCGACAATCTCTTCAATGTCGGGAGTTTTGAACCTGTTTCTTCCAGTGCTTTTGTAAGAATGCCCGTGATGAAGCGGAAAAGAATGTTTAGAGGCTTTCAACAAAATCGAAAAAATGGATGCTTCTATACAACATTCAGCAGCACACTTAGCAACCATATTCAGTAAATGTGCACTCCCGAATGGTTACCGGGGCCCAAATTTGGGGTGTGAAAAATAGAACCACTGTTACCTGCCACGCATGTCGTTAGAGGCGACTTATTAGGTTTGGATGAAATCGGATGCATGTGTCCTAAACGTGTAGAAGTCTATGCGTTTAGGGATCTACCAAACCAATGTGCAACGTATACACGTTCTTGACAAAGATCAAACATATCACAAAAAGTGATTAAAATTAGTCGTAAAGAACGAACGCAAAGAAGAAGAAGTGAATGTGCAAAGCTGGGAATGTATTCTGTGGTACTTATTGGATGATCATTATTCAGTCTTAGATCACATAATAATAAAACAATGGACAGCTGACACACACACAGAGATATAAATAAATGTACAACTCACCATCTTACAACCAAGAGCGATAACCAAGAAAAAATCATTTCTTTCTTCTTAGTAAACCTGGTCTTGTCGTCCCTTTCAGTTTCAGTTTGTAATATCTTCATTGCACTCCAGACATATCTAAAGGTGTTCCGATCTCCTTCGCAATATCTCCAACAGCATCCAGCGATTGACCGTACCATTTCGATTTACTTTGATTGAGCTTACTCATATACTTGTTATATTGTTCTTTTCTTGCTACTCCAATCTTCAAACCCAGCTCCTGCAATATAGTAGTTGAAGTGGATTGGGTTAAACCAGTGTTTCCCAAAGTGGGCGCTGAAGCGTTCTAGGGGGGCGTTAGTGGGTTCAGAAGAATTTGGGGGCTGTTGAAGCGATTAAGGGTCGGTGATTCCTTAAAGAAAAATTAATAATAAATATTTTAAAATAAATTATTTTCGTGATTTTGCGATTGAATAATCATTTAAAATTTGAATTCTGCATTTTATGTCATTTTATGCCCGTCTTACACGATCCATTTTTTCATAAATTTTCTATTTCATGCATATAATCATTTGAAAATTGACCATGTATTACAGAAATATATATCAATTTTCTATGTCAAAGAGAATATAAAGCATGCATATATGTGGAAGGAGGCGCTGGCAAACTGGTATAATGTAGAAGGGGGCGTTACAACATTTATGTCTTGCAAAGTGGGCGGTAGGCCGAAAACTTTGGGAATCTATGGGTTAAACGAACATCTTCTTTGCGGCCATTCTCTATGAGGGCGTTCAAAATATCAGCTTTATCCATTAGCTGGCCGTCTTATATGGTGGCAGAGCCAGCCAGCCTGCCTGCTCTCTCATTGCCAACGACACCCATGTGCCCCAGAACGAAGATAAGTGTGATTCTTCAAATTGTTGACGCTTGTAGTGATTCAGTCCATTGCCTGCTCACCCAACCAGCCTCATAGAGAATGTTACTTGTTAAATTATCTAATCTGAAATCTGGCTCTAACGTTTCATCATCTAATCTGAAATCTGGCTCTAAAGTTACATTATCTAATCTGAAATCTGGCTCTAAAGTTTCATTATCTAATCTGAAATCTGGCTCTAAAGTTACATTATCTAATCTGAAATCTGGCTCTAAAGTTACATTATCTAATCTGAAATCTGGCTCTAAAGTTACATTATCTAATCTGAAATCTGGCTCTAAAGTTACATTATCTAATCTGAAATCTGGCGCTACGGTTTCATCATCTAATCTGAAATCTGGATATAAAGTTACATTATCTAATCTGAAATCTGGCTCTACAGTTTCATCATCTAATCTGAAATCTGGTTTCCCTTATGTCGATAATTGATGGTCTCTGCAATTCTATCGTTTTTTTGTTCCGATTGAATGGAAGTAATTGTAAACGAACACATTGAGACCTTACAAGTGAAGTAACAATAGTCACGTCTCTGTGATATATGCAAGTCACACTTAGATAGAAATGTATGCTGAGTTACACAAACTTGAGGCTGATCTTTCTCCATGCACACTTTATAAATGTCCGGTCTTTGAATCACTGACTTAATTTTGTTGGTTACTTTCAATGTAGTTTTGTAGTGAATAGTAGCATATAGTAGTGCAATAAGTAGCAAGTACATAGTAGCAGTAGTAGAGCAATGTAGAGCAGTAATAGTAGTAGCAGTAATAGTAGTAGCAGTAATAGTAGTAGCAGTAATAGTAGTAGCAGTAATAGTAGTAGCAGTAATAGGTGCAGGTAATAGTAGTAGCAGTAATAGTAGTAGCAGTAATAGTAGTAGCAGCAATAGTAGTAGCAGCAATAGTAGTAGCAGTAATAGGTAGCAGCAATAGTAGAGCAGTAATAGGTAGCAGTAATAGTAGTAGCAGCTAGCAGTAGTAGCAGCCAGCAGCAATAGCAGTAGTAGTAGTAGTAGTAGTAGTAGTCACTGTTCCAGCTTAACGACAACAGGTTGCCCCCATATTTACTCCGCTCCTGTGCTAGCTGGACACCCCTGAAAATGTTCAACATTGCATCATGTAAGCTTGTGAAGCAGATAGAAGTCCAGACACAACCAGCAGCTTGCACGTTAAATGTCTTAAGAAGCCTCTACAATGTCAACACCATACTTTGCCCCTTGAGTTTCCAGTTCATGCCGAAGTGAACAACCGCCAAGAGAAAACATAGCAGTCTTCCCAGGCATCACTACATAAGGCATGAGCAATCTGCCCAGGCATCATTACATAAGGCATCAGCAGTCTGCCCAGGCATCACTGTATAAAGCATACACTAGTGATCTCAGACGATTAGCTGTCCACCATTTTCTGAAGATTTATTTCACAACTCAACAATCTGGGGCACAAACAAGGAATTGGGTGGGTGTGGGGAGATGAGTATATTCTGAACTTCAGCTGTGCATGATTTGATTAAGATAAATGACCTACATACTCAAAGAACATGAGTGACCTACTTATCCAACGAACATCACTGACCTATTTCTCCAATGAACATTAGTGACCTACGTATTCAACGAACATCAGTGACCTACTTACTAAACGAACAGGTATGACCTACTTTCTAAACGAACAGGTATGACCTACTTACTCAAAGAACATTCGTGACCTGATAACTGAAATAACATTCGTGACCTACTTATTCAACGAACATTCGTGGCCTATTTATTGAACGAAAATTAATGACCTACTTAATCAACGAACATTTTGTTTTTATTTTCAACTAGAGCAAACATTTTGGTTTAGACTGAAATGAAAATGAAAAAAATGTGATTTCGACGTTTCGGCCGAAAATTAAAACTAAATTGAATACTCTGTATTATACTCGTAGTTTGTGTACACCTGACAGTGGAGCCATGTGTGACAGTGGAGCCATGTGTGACAGTGGAGCCATGTGTAACAGTGGAGCCATGTGTGACAGTGGAGCCATGTGTGACAGTATAGCCATGTGTGACAGTGGAGCCATGTGTAACAGTGGAGCCATGTGTAACAGTGGAGCCATGTGTAACAGTGGAGCCATGTGTAACAGTGAGTCATGTAAGTGAACCTACAGTGGAGTGTGACATGAACAATGTATCAGAGCATGTGAATTACAAGACCAAATGTGTCAGACAGTGGACAGTTATGCCATGTAGACATGAGCAACAATAAGCAACAATGTGACGTTCAACATTGACAGTTCAACAATGTGACAGTTCAACAATGTAACAGTTCAACAATGTAACAGTTCAACAATGTGACAGTTCAACAATGTAACAGTTCAACAATGTGACAGTTCAACAATGTGACAGTTCAACAATGCGACAGTTCAACAATGCAACAGTTCAACAATGCGACAGTTCAACAATGCGACAGTTCAACAATGTGACAGTTCAACAATGTGACAGTTCAACAATGTTACAGTTCAACAATGTGACAGTTCAACAATGTGACAGTTCAACAATGTGACAGTTCAACAATGTAACAGTTCAACAATGTAACAGTTCAACAATGTAACAGTTCAACAATGCGACAGTTCAACAATGCGACAGTTCAACAATGCGACAGTTCAACAATGCGACAGTTCAACAATGTGACAGTTCAACAATGTGACAGTTCAACAATGTGACAGTTCAACAATGTGACAGTTCAACAATGTGACAGTTCAACAATGTAACAGTTCAACAATGTGACAGTTCAACAATGCGACAGTTCAACAATGTAACAGTTCAACAATGTGACAGTTCAACAATGTAACAGTTCAACAATGTGACAGTTCAACAATGTGACAGTTCAACAATGTGACAGTTCAACAATGTAACAGTTCAACAATGTAACAGTTCAACAATGTAACAGTTCAACAATGCGACAGTTCAACAATGCGACAGTTCAACAATGTGATAGTTCAACAATGTAACAGTTCAACAATGTGACAGTTCAACAATGTGACAGTTCAACAATGTGACAGTTCAACAATGTGACAGTTCAACAATTAACAGTTCAACAATGTAACAGTTCAACAATGGGAAAAGTTCAACTAATGCGACAGTTCAACAATGTGACAGTTCAACAATGTGACAGTTCAACAATGTAACAGTTCAATTATGTAACAGTTCAACAATGTGACAGTCAACAATGGACAGTTCAACAATGTGACAGTTCAACAATGCGACAGTTCAACAATGTGACAGTTCAACAATGTGACAGTTCAACAATGTAACAGTTCAACAATGTGACAGTTCAACAATGTAACAGTTCAACAATGTAACAGTTCAACAATGTAACAGTTCAACAATGTAACAGTTCAACAATGTGACAGTTCAACAATGTGACAGTTCAACAATGTGACAGTTCAACAATGTAACAGTTCAACAATGTGACAGTTCAACAATGTAACAGTTCAACAATGTGACAGTTCAACAATGTAACAGTTCAACAATGTAACAGTTCAACAATGTAACAGTTCAACAATGCGACAGTTCAACAATGTGACAGTTCAACAATGTGACAGTTCAACAATGTGACAGTTCAACAATGTCAAATAACTGTTCATTATAACACTTGTTGATGCAGTATGTACTTGTTCCATCCATGGTTAATACAATCTGTACTTGTTCCATCCGTGGTTAATACAGTCTGTACTTGTTCCATGCGTGGTTAACACGGTGTGTACTAGTTCCCTGCGTGGTTAACACAGTGTGTACTTGTTCCATGCGTGGTTAACACAGTGTGTACTTGAAACCGACGCTCATCACCCGGAATTGATGCTTCTGTGGGATATACGATACATGTCCCTGGTATCCAAACTTACATGTGTTGCTAAGAGAACAGTCATATTTGAAAACCGTTTTATTTTAAATAATAATGAGTCTAGCAATGCAAGCAGTTGTATCCCTTTTTCTCGAACTGCGACCATCAATGAATACAATCAAGTAATGTGCCAGTAAGACAAGAGACAATAATAGCACAGTTAATACAGACAGTTTAATGACATCTAACTTCAGAAAGTCATGGACATCACAATCATCTAACTTCAGAAAGTCATGGACATCACAATCAATAAACAAGTCATGAGTAATAGGTGAGATATATATAATTATAAATAAAGTCTGGTATTAAGTTTGATTTATTGTGCATTTAGTCAGAGACATCACGTGCGACGGTGGATTGAACATTTAGTCAGAGACGTCACGTGCAATAATGGATTGTACATTTAGTCAGAGACGTCACGTGCAATAATGGATTGAACATTTAGTCAGAGACATCACGTGCGAATATGGGTGGAACATTTAGTCAGAGACATCACGTGCAACGATGGATTTCTATAGTGCATAGACTGTTCTCTTATCAATCGGATATGAGAGGATGGTGGGGTGGGGGTTAATACCACATTCGACGTCCACACGTTAGAAAATAATTGGCTCTTCTACCTCCAACATACTTGGGTATGGAAATGTGAAGTGACTGGCACTAAAGTCTGAAAAGGCTAAGGCAATATTTTATTCAGGCAGTATCACCTGACGTTATAAATATCTCTCTCTCGCTCTCTCTCTCTCTCTATCTCTCTCTATCTCTCTCTATATCTCTCTCTATCTCTCTCTCTCTATCTATCTCTCTATCTCTCTCTCTCTCTATCTCTCTCTATCGCTCTCTATATCTTTCTCTCTCTATCTCTCTATCTCTCTCTATCTATCTCTCTCTCACTCTCTCTCTCCCATCTCTCTCCCATCTCTCTCTATATATACCACTCTCACTCTCTATCTCTATCTCTCTCTATCTATATATCTCTTTCTCTCTCTCTCTCTATCTCTCTCCCCTCTATCTCTCTCCCTCTATCTCTTTTATCTCCTCTCTCTCCTCTCTCCCTCTATCTCTCTCTTTCTCTCTATCTCTCCCTCTCTCTACATTTATAGATATATATATATTCCACTGGTACCGTTATACGTTACATAGGGCCTGCAAGTAATTTCTCCATACCGCTCTATCCTGGGCAACTCGCTCAATCTCCTCCATGGAACCGAGACCGATATTTCCTGCCTCTCTCAGCAAAGTTCGTTTCAGGGTCTCCTTAGGTCGACTCTCTTTCTTGAACCCTTTGCATCCCACTTCAATGCCTGCTTTGATATTCGTTGATCATTTCTCCTCAAGGTGTGCCCAACATATCTCCATCTTCTCTTTCTTATAACAGTTGTCACTAGTGGTTGACCACTCATTTCTCTGATTTCATCACTTCTCCTGAATTCGTTCCATTTTATATTCATTATTTTTCGCAGACATCTATTTTCAAATGCATTCAACTTGCTTTCTATATCTTTAGTCATTTTCCAACTCTCGCTGGCATATGTTAGGATTGATACATTTGATCCATGAGATTGAGTCAGATATTTCTTGCCTCTCTCAGCAAAGTTCCTTGCAGGGTCTTCATATGGCGTTCTCTCTTTTTTGAACTCTTTGCCTCCCATTTTCATGCCTGCTTTGGTATTCTTTGACCATTTCTTCTCAAGGTATGTCCAACATATCTCCATCTTCTCCTTCATATAACAGTTGTTACTAGTGGTTGACCAGGCATTTCTGGTCTTATTTGTTCTTTGACTGAAGGGTTGGGGGTTGATGACCAATAATTATTTGTTAATTAATTTGAACTTGGACAAGAATACGTCAATGTGAAATATATCATTAATTGTATTTACAACATCCAACAAAGATAATTATTCTCCATTGAAATGTACAACCAACATCTGTTTAGTTTAGTCGTCAGATCATCACCACTGCACATCGAACCAATTAGCTGATAGGTGATCCGATCACTTCCTAAATATGTCTCTCAGTTTAGTTAAGTTTAGTCGTTAAAACATCATCACTGCACATAGAACCAAGTAGTCCATAAGTGATCCAATCTCTTCCTAAGTATGTCTCTCAGTTTAGTCGTTAGATCATCATCGCTGCACATAGAACCAAGTAGTCCATAAGTGATCCGATCTCCATAGGCTGGCTGTATAAGGCATGAATTGCTTGTCATATTAAGCGCACGCCAAATAAAACGTTTATCCTTTACTTGTGTAGCGGTACGTGGGGGTGTAAGGTAATAGTCTTGTGTAACAGGACATGGGGGTGTATAAGTTAATGAATAGTCTTGTGTAGCAGGACATGTGGATGTATAAGTTAATGAATAGTCTTGTGTAACAGGACATGTGGGTGTATAAGGTAATAGTCTTGTGTAGCAGGACATGCGAGTGTATAAGTTAATGAATAGTCTTGTGTAACAGGACATGTGGGTGTATAAGGTAATAGTCTTGTGTAACAGGACATGGGGGTGTATAAGGTAATAGCCTTGTGTAACAGGACATGCGGGTGTATAAGATAATGGGCGTTCACAGCACCTGACTGATACAGCAGTGATCGAGGTAGGACAATCAATGGACAGAAGCAACATCATCACCGCTCTCAGAGAAAAGATATGCTCTGAAGATTTCAACGACGAAGATAAAGGGTATTACGTATCTCGGTTGCAAAAGTTGTGCAATACCGATAGGTGCGCAGGATGGGAAAAACAATGAGAGAAACTTCAGAAGATACATCAAACAGAACAGAATGGGAGCTGTTAGTTTAAACACACTGAAATATCTGCATGGCAGGAGATGGGAGCAATTATGAACATGTCCAATGTACGTTGAAGATGATCCTCAAATGAATACACTTGGTTAGAGACATAAGATATTTGATTAATCACCACAAAACGCTTGTAATTAATGGTTATACTATAGGTCAGAGGCGGCTCGTTATTGAGGGCCAGTGGGGCCCACCAAAAATATTGAGTAACCTTTACTTATTATTTTAGACATTATTTGTTCATAATTATTACTTTCAACGAGATACTGATTAGCTTTGAAAGTTGATATATAACGCTAAAATATCATACACAGTCTGAAATTTGAAATTCATAATCTTTTGCCCTTAATTAGTATACGCCCCTGGTCATTAGGGGCCAGTAAGTACCGGTCTACCAAACCAAAAAGAATTACCGTGTACTTATTATTTTAGAAATTATTTTTTTCATAATTATTACTTTTAATTTGACACTGATTAGCTTTGAAAGTTGAATATATAACACTAAAATATAAATATTATATCAGAATAATATAACAATTCTGTTATTTATATAATATCTCCTTAATAAAAAACAGTGTATATACCGAAGCTCATCTTTTTGTCTCTAATACTTCAAGCATTGTGTCGTGCACTATATCTGGGGCTAGTTTGCAAGTTGCTATATAAGATGTAACATTGCGACTTCTGACCTTTGATCGCTATTGCAATGATAATTACCAAAACAATGTCATTTTCATTCAGGCAGAAGATATATTCATTCTTACGAAGTCAAACTACTTCTCAGATAAACGAGGACTCTAGCTCAAATTGTCCATTTAATTATCGATTGAATCCCTAATTTTATATAAAAATAGAATAAAATTATAAAAAATAATAGTACTAAATAACAAACTTTCTTATAATAAGATTAGTTTTATGGAATTGTCCCTTGCATTAATACATCTTGTCTCCAGCGATAAATGCGACGACATTCGTGACCTTTGAGCATGGTTCCCCTTTACGTCCGCTTCCGTGGACTCTGACCGGTCGACTGACGCAGAGCCAACTATAAACGTATGGGCCTTCGGACTCAGGTAAGAATTATGGGAAATCAGACCCAAACTACACCACGTGACCTCACATTTCAGTATTGGTGTATATCATAGGTTCCTAACGGGGGCGGTACCACCCACTGGGGGGCGCTAAGAAGTTGGAAAGGGGCGCCTGAGAAGTTGGAAGGGGGCGCTGGGTTGAAAAGTACATTTTGAGGACCATTCACCGCCCCCTTAAGCTGAAAATTCAAAGTCCCGCATGTTCACTTCATAAAAGATGAAAAATTTGTCAAGAACTATTATTTGCAAGAACATTAGAAACGGACAATAAAGAAACATATATATTTGACGTATTGAAATATCATTTTTAAGAAAAACGAATTCCACCGAATAATATCTTGTCTGTTGCCGATGGTGCTCTGGCAATGGTTGGACGCTACAGCTAGTTGATTTCATATTTTAATAAACTGCGCCAAATGTAGTCGTCGTTCATTGTGTGATTCACCGACTACGTTTTGTTCCAAAAATCTTAGTAATTTCCTTTATCGCGCATTACAGTATTTAATTACATCAGTTAACATGACCAGAAGAAAATACTCTCGATGAAAGATTATTTAGAAAACTTTGTGATGAAAACAACGAAGACTTCAATGGTTTACTATTGCACACAGAAGTTCGTTGGCTATCAACAGGTACGTCTCTAAAATGATGTTAGGAACTCTTTGACTCAATTACAAAGTTGTTTTGGAAAACAAAAATGATTCTTTTAGATAGATTTTATTGAACGATTATAGCAATCTTGCTTATCAGACAGATTTATAAAACAAATTTAATGAAAAGAACTTACAGCTGCAAGGAAATTATTCTAATTTGATCAAAGCAAAAGTGATTATTTCTGCGTTTATGTCAAAACTTGCGTTGTATTAACATTTGACAATTTTATCAGTTTCAAATCTTTCTAATGGAAGATATCAACTGATGACGATATTCTGGTTTATAGCCAGCATTTGGAAGCACGAAAAGAAGATTTTGCAATACATTTTCAGTATTTACTCAATATGATCACTCCAGATTGGGTCATAGAACATTCTTCAATGTTACAAATGCCTTCCGGTTTTCAAAACAGCGACTAACTGTTGTGTCTAGTGACAGCGCCCGTAAAATTAAGAAATTCTTTTCTGATTCTGTACCGTGGTTTAAAAAAATATTCCATGGAAATATTCTATAGTTAATACAGCATTACTATGTTTCTATGCTTTTTTCCCATTCGGGACGCGATGCAGATGGGTAGAATCTGCTCTCTTGCAGGACGATTGCATAGCATTCAACAACAAGGGAATGTTAACCCGAAACAAATGTTTGCAGAACCAATTGCGCCAGGCCGTAAAGTGCATAACATGGTGCAATGACCCCTCAAAATTAGAAATGGGATAACGGATTCTATGGTCACAACTCTGCCCCCGAAACAGCCACAGAGAAGGAATATTGGACCAACCATCACGAGGGTCGCCAAAAATAACTGCTGGGAATCACGATGTCACTGGTGCTATAACAAAGGAGCAGCAGCAAAATCTTGCAGATGAAACCCCACCAGACTCAGGAGATTCAGCACAATCCGCTGGAATGCCGAGGACATTTACACCAAAAAGCAGGCCCTAGCAGTGAAAAATAGACCTTTCATGTATTCAGGAAACACACATCAAACCCCCCACACAGATTCTCTGTCCGAAGTTATCAGTCATACAAATAAAGCCACACAGAGTGGGGGAACTCATATGCGTGAGCAACAAAAATACCATGAAACAGATAGAAGTCAGCACAAATGGGGAAGCAGAAATCATAGGAATTGGCATCTTTGTAGACAACTAACAGATTCGAACTAACAGACCCCTTATGCTGGAAATCATAACACTGACCAATACAAACTGTCTAGTAGTGGGAGATTTCAACAGTCACTCAGAAAGGTGGGGATACCAAGACACCAATGTAAAGGTTGGGTGGGCGGGGTGGGGGTGGGGTTAGAACAGTTGGAAATAGATAACAACCTGCAGCTCAGGAATGGACTCGATGACCCATTAAGGTCTCAACCAGGAAAGGATGGCATCACAAATGCGATACTCATCAACATAGCAAAAAAGCCAAGAAAAAGCTGCTAAAAGTTTTGAATGCGAGCTGGAAAGTCGCAGAAATCCCTAGTGAAATTCCTAGAGAAGCTATCACAGTGCCCAATCTAAAACAAGGAAAAGACAGATTCGATCCAAGCAATTGAAGACCAATTAGCCTCTGTAGGTGTGTTGGAAACGTGCTGGATAAGCTTCTCAATAGAAGACTCATGTGACAACTGGAGCAACAACAATTGATACTACTACAGCAGAGTGGTTTCAGTCAGCATGGATCAACAGAAGACCAAGTAACTTACATTGCACAGAAGGTCGAGGGTTGATTTCAAGAAAAGAAACATACACTAACGGTATGAGTTGACATGGAGAAGGCGTTTGATAGGGTCTGGAGAGAGGGACTCAAAATCAAACTGATTAAAATCGGAAACAAAAGGCGCATGTATATCTGGATATGCCACTATGTGGTAAATAGAACAGCCGAAGTATAGGACCAGGAAAAACATAGCAGGAAGGCAATCATCGAACGAGTTGTTCCCAGGAGGGTTCCTGACTCAACGCTACTTCTTTTTATAAATGTTTATGGAATAGATCCCTAACAGAGTGTATGGTGAAATCTACGCTGATGATATGGCACTGTGGACATGAGAAGATATCCCTAACAGAGTGTATGGTGAAATCTACGCTGATGATATGGCACTGTGGACATGAGAAGATATCCCTAACAGAGTGTATGGTGAAATCTACGCTGATGATATGGCACTGTGGACATGAGAAGATATCCCTAACAGAGTGTATGGTGAAATCTACGCTGATGATATGGCACTGTGGACATGAGAAGATATCCCTAACAGAGTGTATGGTGAAATCTACGCTGATGATATGGCACTGTGGACATGAGAAGATATCCCTAACAGAGTGTATGGTGAAATCTACGCTGATGATATGGCACTGTGGACATGAGAAGATATCCCTAACAGAGTGTATGGTGAAATCTACGCTGATATAGGCATGTGGACATGAAGATATCCCTAACAGAGTGTATGGTGAAATCTACGCTGATGATATGACACTGTGGACATGAGAAGATATCCCTAACAGAGTGTATGGTGAAATCTACGCTGATGTTATGGCACTGTGGACATGAGAAGATATCCTAACAGAGTTATGGTGAAATCTAGCTGATGATATGGCACTGTGGACATGAGAAGATATCCTAACAGAGTGTATGGTGAAATCTAGCTGATGTTATGCACTGGACATGAGAAGATATCCCTAACAGAGTGTATGGTGAAATCTACGCTGATGATATGGCACTGTGGACATGAGAAGATATCCCTAACAGAGTGTATGGTGAAATCTACGCTGATGATATGGCACTGTGGACATGAGAAGATATCCGTAACAGAGTGTATGGTGCAATCTACGCTGATGATATGACACTGTGGACATGAGAAGACATCCCTAACAGAGTGTATGAGTGAAATCTACGCTGATGATAGGCACTGTGGACATGAGAAGATATCCTCAACAGAGTGTATGGTGAAATCTACGCTGATGATATGGCACTGTGGACATGAGAGATATCCTAACAGAGTGTATGGTGAAATCTACGCTGATGATATGACACTGTGGACAAGAGAAGATATCCCTAACAGAGTGTATGGTGAAATCTACGCTGATGATATGGCACTGTGGACATGAGAAGATATCCCTAACAGAGTGTATGGTGAAATCTACGCTGATGATATGGCACTGTGGACATGAGAAGATATCCCTAACAGAGTGTATGGTGAAATCTACGCTGATGATATGGCACTGTGGACATGAGAAGATATCCCTAACAGAGTGTATGGTGAAATCTACGCTGATGATATGGCACTGTGGACATGAGAAGATATCCCTAACAGAGTGTATCGTGAAATCTACGCTGATGATATGGCACTGTGGACATGAGAAGATATCCCTAACAGAGTGTATGGTGAAATCTACGCTGATGATATGACACTGTAGACATGAGAAGAATCTTCTTCTTCTTCGAACGCTCCATATCGACCACTTGTCAACCACTCTGTGTGATTTGTATGTGATCTGAGCCTAAGAGCGATTGTACGTTGTGCCAGTTATGCGCCTACACGAAGACAGCGCATCCGATTTCTGCGCTGATTTTATTTACTAGGGTAGCTATCCTAGGGCCTACATCAGTCGCCTCTTACGACATGCATTGTAGCTTGCAGTGGTACTATTCTTTGCTTTCTTGCGGGGCCGACACCACTTGGGCGACGAGGAAGAATCAATTCAGCAGCACTCAAGGATGCAGGATGTAAGAAAAAACTTTAAAATAGCCAGTTCTTGACTGCCCTTTATAAATGAAAAGGAAATCAATTTCCCAGTCTTCAGCCTATCAAAGAAGAAACAAATGTTCAAACTCAAGTTCAATGACCACCTACTTTCAATGGACGAATGTCCAACATATATGGAAATCATCATGGACAGAAGGCGGACATGGAAACATAGATAGACAAATCTGGGGGGAAAGCAAAGAGATTGGAGATCTTGAACAAATTAGCAGGCACCAACAGCGGGTGCAGGTTGTAGCATTCTTAAAAAGCTTTACACTGGGAGAGTTTGACCAGTACTTGAGTATGGCATATCAGTCTGGGTCATAATCTTCAAGGCACACTTCATAAAGCTAAGCCGAGTTTTAAGCCAGGTCTCACGGACCATCAATGAAACCATAAGTCTACCCACATAGAAGTACTGAAAACGGTCCTAGAACTTCAGTCAATGCAGGACAGACAGAACATGAAGGTACTTCAAGGATGAGAAAAATGCAAGAGACTGATGAACCATCCAATGCACCCCCAAATAAACAGCTACGGTAGGGGCAGATTGAACAGGAGTAGCTTCATGGCAAACTCCAAAGAGCTTGCCCACGCAGATTCAATATTGGCACTGGCTCAACCAAGACACATACAACCAGCCAGCACCTCTCCTCCCTAGTCATACAGGTTCACAGAGCTTAATGCCCTCAATGCAGCTGCACAAAATGTCACTACAACATATGAAATAAATACATGGAAAAATTGTTTTTTTGGTCTGCTATCTCAACAGTGAAATCTGAAAGAAACACAGAACTAAGTGATCTGAGGTCAACCGTAGCCCAGTTGGTCCATGATTCTGAGAGTGTAGTAATCCAGTGGATACCCTCACACTGCAAGCTCAATGAGGATGAAGATACTGACAGACTGGCTAAAGAGGGAGCAGGAATGCCTCAAGATGACAACCTGGTCAGTTAGGAAGAAGCAAAAACCATCGCCAGATGGCACTACACAACAGAGTGGGGAAAATAACACACAAAACACAACACGCATGATGGATATTACGAACTGCCCAGAAGAGACCACATTCATCATACTTCGCCTCCGGACGGTCACAACAGAATGAGAACAGAACTAGATTCAAGATAGACAGAAATGGCCTGTGCCCTGTGGTTTGGCGAAAATGATGACAGAGCACGTCCTACAGAACTGCCCCCAGTATGCAGACATGAGAAGAAAGAGGTGGTCCACCTACATCAGCGTCAAAGAAAACTATGGCGTGTCTGATAGGGTTTTTTATTAGAGAATCTGAAATTCAAGTCTATTGAGAAGAAGAAGAAGAAGAAGAAAATGTAAAAATAACAGAATTATTTGTGGAGGAAGAGTTGATAGAATTGTCAACACATGAAGAGCTGAAATCGAAAATGGGACAATCAAAGCTTAGTGGAGCAAACCGTACACAAAACTGGACGGCAGGCAAACCAAGCAGTCCAAAAAATACTGGTAAACTGGGCAGATGATGTTCAACAACCCGGGAGGGAAGGTTGTCTATGGGTAGCTATTCTAAAAGAAATAGCAACCTGCTGCCTTGCAGGTCAGCTGGGGACAGCTCGAGGCGACGGAGAGCGAACCCAGTAAACGCTGGCTAAAACCTGACACGTCGGCGAAGGATAAGCACCAGAGCTCCAAATGGCGCTAAAGATGTGACGAAATACAACCATGCTAAGGCTTTCCACATGAAAGCAGAATTTATGGGGAGATCTGGTACATCAGTTTAAGCGGTGATCGCGCGCTCGAGAGAGAGAAATAAAGAGAGAGAGAGAGAGAGAAATAAAGAGAGAGAGAGAGAGAGAGAAAGGGTAATAACTTCCGGAATAGACAAGAAATAGTAAATACTCCAAAAACCCCAATTTTTCCGAAATGTTTGCCTGGCCCCACCAACAAAAATGACCACGAGCCGCCACTGCTATCAATATAAATATGAGTTTTACTAGCTTGTGATTTCTTTATGTTTAATAATAATAATAATAATTCCTCTCGTACCGTTATACGTTACATAGGGCCTGCAAGTAATTTCTCCATACCGCTCTATCCTGGGCAACTCGCTCAATCTCCTCCATGGAACTGAGACCGATATTTCCTGCCTCTCTCAGCAAAGTTCGTTTCAGGGTCTCCTTAGGTCGACCTCTTTCTTGAACCCTTTGCATCCCACTTCAATGCCTGCTTTGATATTCGTTGATCATTTCTCCTCAAGATGTGCCCAACATATCTCCATCTTCTCTTTCTTATTACAGTTGTCACTAGTGGTTGACCAGACATGTCTCTGATTTCATCACTTCTCTGAATTCGTTCCATTTTATATTCATTATTTTCGCAGACATCTATTTTCAAATGCATTCAACTTGCTTTCTATATCTTTAGTCATTTTCCAACTCTCGCTGGCATATGTTAGGATTGATACAACATTTGAATTGAAAATTCGTAATTTAGTTTTAATACTATATAACTTGCAGTTCCATATTTTATTTAGACTTTTAAAAGCTGATGTTGCTTTGCCAATTCGTATCATAATTTTTTTTTAACATTTCCTGCGCAATCAAAATTGCTACCTAAATAGGTGAACTGCTCTGTTATTTTTATCATTTTAGATTCCAGTGTGATATCTGCATTACCTGCCATAGGTGTCTTCATTATATTTGTTTTTCCATAGCTTATCTGCAGTCAACTTTTGATGCTATAGATGACAAGTTGTCTGTTTTCTTTGCATATCTTGGTTGTTTCTACTTAACAAGGCAATATCATCTGCAAAATCCAAATCTTCTAGTTGACTATTTTCTACCCAATCGATGCCAGTTTCGCCCCTGCAAAATTTTCGCATCACCCAGTCAATGGCCACTCCAAACAATAGCGGAGATAGAATACAGCCTTGCTTTACTCCGGTTTCAACCATAAACCAGTCGCTGTGTCCACCATCAGTGCGAACTGCACACTGTGAACTATCATAGAGGCTCTTAATAATGTTTATTATTTTGTCTGGTATTCCATAGCATCTCAGAATATTCCACAGAGAGATTCTGTGTAGACTATCAAAGGCTTTTTAAAATCGATGAAATTTAGTATGAGTGGTTGTTGCTTCTCAATATGTTCCTCCAAAATTAGTCATAGGGTAATTATTTGGTCTAAGCAGCTTCTCCCAGGTCTAAAACCAGCTTGTTCTTCTCTCAGGGTTGTGTCCACTGCTCCTTTGATTCTATTAAGAATGATTTTGCAGAAAGTCTTGGTCATTACTGATAATAGGGTGATCCCTCTCCAGTTGTTGCAATCTTTGAGATCACCTCTTTTGGGGATCTTAACAATTATTCCCTTCGTCCATTGATCTGGGACAGTTTCTTCTTCCCATACTTTATTAAATAGTTCTTGCACCTGGCTAATAGTTGTATCATCAGCCGCTTTGAGCATTTCTGCAGTAACGTTGTCATCACCCGCTGCCTTATTGTTTATCAAGGAATTGATTGCCTCCTCGACCTCAGCTACACTTATCATTTCTTCGTTAATTGGTAGGTAGCTGTTTCTTGCTCTTCGTCAAACTTGAGTAGTACTGGTGGATCAGGTCTATTTAATATTTCTTCAAAATGTTCTGCCCATCTTTTCTTCTGCTAGGTATCTGATGTTAGAACTTTACCATCTTTGCTCTTGATTGGGCCACCCTTTAAACAAATGTTCCAGTAAGTTGTTTTAGTGTGTTGTATAGCATTTTACTGTTTCCTGTCTTAGCTGCCTTTTCCCCTTCTTCTGCCAGTCGATTGACATATGCTCTTTTATCTCTTCTAGCTGCTCTTTTCACTTCCTTGTCTTTTAGTCTATATTCCTCTTTAGCTTGGATTTCATCTGTTGCATCCTTAGTATTAAATATTGCTAGTTTCATCTTTCTTCTTTCTTGAATACATTTCCAGGTGTCATCGCTTATCCAGGGTTTTCTGTCTTTCGTCTTTAATCCTGCGCTACTATTTGCTACCCCCAATAGTGTGTCCTTTATCTTAGTCCATTTGTCTTCAATGTTCTGTTCATTTTCACCATTGAGTAACTCGAACCTATTCTTAAGTTCGAGCTGATATTCCTCTTTTACCTCATTATTTTGTATTCTTTGACTGTCTATTCGCAGTTGCTCTTTTTTAGTATGGTGAATTTTCAATTTCAGTTTCAATTTACCTATGCATAAATTATGATTACTTCCTACATCTGCCCCTCTGTATGCACGGACATCCAGCAATAATGTTCTAAATTGTGTATTTATGCACATATGGTCAATCTGATTCCTGGTCACTCCATCTGGTGAGTGCCAAGTAAGTTTATGAATTTCCTTATGTGCAAAGATGGTACCTCCAATTACTAAGTTTGACAGCATACAAAACTCCCCCAGTCTTTCTCCATTCTCATTCATTGTGTTTATTCCTTGTTTTCCTATAGCCTCTCTACCCCTACATTATCACTTCCAACCTTGGCATTAAAGTCCCCATTACTACTAACAGGTCATGTTTTTGGGTCTTGTTAATTTGATCTTGTAGTTGTTCATAATATGTGTCTTTCTTATCATCGTCAGCCTCATATGTTGGTGCATAACACTGCAGTATTGTCATATTGACATGCCTGGTACTGAAGCGGGCTCTAATTATCCGACTCGAGATGGGTTCCCATTCTAACATGCTCTTTGCTACTCTAGGTGTCATCATTATACCCAATCCTTCAAAATGCTTACCATCTTCTCTTCCTGAATATATGAAAGTTAATCCACTAACTACTCTTCTATCTGTTCCAGGCCATCTCACCTCACTTAACCTCAGTATGTCCAGCTCGTATCTCTTCATTTCTTCTGCAATTTGGGCTGATTTTGTAGCCGTGACCATCGTTCTCACATTCCAAAATCCAATTTTAGTGTGTGTTTTGAGCCAAGTAATGTAGAGTCGGGTTGCTGACTTCCGCAGAGCGGCTTTCATCAGCAACCGTCATTGATGCTCTAGGTGCACCGCACACCACCTGGCTGGTTGGTTTACCGGTATGGCGTCCTTTCTTACAAGTTTCTATAGCTATTTCATTTCTTGTGATGAGGTAGCTGGCCTCACGCACAAGTCCTCCTCCTTTTTCATCCGGGCTTGGAACCGGCATTGGCAGAGTTCTTTATGTTCACCTATGTAAATATGAGTTTTACTAGCTTGTGATTTCTTTATGTCTAACTATGTAAATATGAGTTTTACTAGCTTGTGATTTCTTTATGTCTAACTATGTAAATATGAGTTTTACTAGCATGTGATTTCTTTATGTCTAACTATGTAAATATGAGTTTTACTAGCTTGTGATTTCGTATTGGGGATAAAACAACAACGGCCACTTACTGATATTACTAAGAACAATCATTCTGACAAGATCAAATTTGCGTTCACAGACTCGAACATTCTCTTATACACACACACTCAATCAAACATTCTCAAACACTCCCACATTCAGACACATCTACACTCGCACATATACACTCGCACATTCAGACACATCTACACTCGCACATTCAGACACATCTACACTCGCACATTCAGACACATCTACACTCGCACATTCAGACACATCTACACTCGCACATTCAGACACATCTACACTCGCACATTCAGACACATCTACACTCGCACATTCAGACACATCTACACTCGCACATTCAGACACATCTACACTCGCACATTCAGACACATCTACACTCGCACATTCAGACACATCTATACTCGTACATTCAGACACATCTACACTCGCACATTCATACACATCTACACTCGCACATTCAGACACATCTACACTCGCACATTCAGACACATCTACACTCGCACATTCAGACACATCTACGCCTCATGTGATGCTGACCCCACAAGGGAAGCAAAGAATAGTACCACTGCGACCTACAAGGCATGTCGTAAGAGGCGACTGAGGTAGTGGTCTATGGGATCTTCCTAGTAAGTAAAAACAGCGCAGAAATCGGATGTGCTGGCCTACTTGTAGATGCATAACTTCTACAACATACAATCACTCTTAGGCTCAGATCGCATACAAATCACACAGAGTGGTTTAACAAGTGGTAGATATGGAGCGTTAGAAGAAGAAGACACATCTATTCACAATAAAACATATGTTTGCCAGCACCTTCAAGATGCAGGTGAGAAATCGTTTTTACTTACACCTGTTGCAGGTGAGAGCTTCAATATATCTACACGTCAGCTGCAGGTGAGAGCTTCAATATATCTACACGTCAGCTGCAGGTGGAAACATATTTAATATAGTGCTACCGAATTCAAGAGATACTTTCACCCGTTCATTGCCGGGACTCGCAAGGAAGGCAAATAATACTCTCACTGTGACCCGCAAGACATGTCGTAAGTAGCGATTGAGGTAGAGGTCTGTAGAAGCTATCCTAGTAAATAAAGAGCGTCGCAGAGATATGATGTGCTGGCCTACTTGTAGGCGCATAACTGGCACAACGTACAATATTATTAGGCTCAGATCACATACAAATCACAAAGTGTAGTTAAAAAGTGGTCGATATGGAGTGTTTGAAGAAGAAGAAGCAAGATGCGACTGTGGTAGGGGCCTAGGGAAGCTACTGTAGTAAATAAAAAGCGTCACAGTAATCCGATGTACTGGACTACTTGTAGGCACATAACTCGCACAATGTACAATCACTATTAGGCTCAGATCACATACAAATTACAAAGAGTGGCTAACAAGTGGTCGATATGGAGTGTTTGAAGAAGAAGAAGAAGAAGAAGGAGATACGTTAATTTACCAACTTCAGGTTGAAGTGAGAACTGCAGTTTACTGGCTTCTGTTGAAGTGAGAACTGAAGTTTACTGCCTTCCGTTGAAGTGAGAACTGAAGTTTACTGGCTTCTGTTGAAGTGAGAACTGAAGTTTACTGGCTTCCGTTGAAGTGAGAACTGAAGTTTACTGGCTTCTGTTGAAGTGAGAACTGAAGTTTACTGGCTTCTGTTGAAGTGAGAACTGAAGTTTACTGACTTCTGTTGAAGTGAGAACTGCAGTTTACTGGCTTCTGTTGAAGTGAGAACTGAAGTTTACTGGCTTCTGTTGAAGTGAGAACTGCAGTTTACTGGCTTCTGTTGAAGTGAGAACTGCAGTTTACTGGCTTCTGTTGAAGTGAGAACTGAAGTTTACTGACTTCTGTTGAAGTGAGAACTGCAGTTTACTGGCTTCTGTTGAAGTGAGAACTGAAGTTTACTGGCTTCTGTTGAAGTGAGAACTGAAGTTTACTGGCTTCTGTTGAAGTGAGAACTGAAGTTTACTGGCTTCCGTTGAAGTGAGAACTGCAGTTTACTGGCTTCTGTTGAAGTGAGAACTGAAGTTTACTGGCTTCCGTTGAAGTGAGAACTGAAGTTTACTGGCTTCTGTTGAAGTGAGAACTGCAGTTTACTGGCTTCTGTTGAAGTGAGAACTGAAGTTTACTGACTTCTGTTGAAGTGAGAACTGCAGTTTACTGGCTTCTGTTGAAGTGAGAACTGAAGTTTACTGGCTTCTGTTGAAGTGAGAACTGAAGTTTACTGACTTCTGTTGAAGTGAGAACTGAAGTTTACTGGCTTCTGTTGAAGTGAGAACTGAAGTTTACTGACTTCTGTTGAAGTGAGAACTGAAGTTTACTGGCTTCTGTTGAAGTGAGAACTGAAGTTTACTGGCTTCCGTTGAAGTGAGAACTGAAGTTTACTGGCTTCTGTTGAAGTGAGAACTGAAGTTTACTGGTTTCCGTTGAAGTGTGAACTGCAGTTTACCTACTCCAGAAGTGAGAGATTTAATTTACAACTAGAGGTTGAAGTGAGAAATTTGATTTACCAACTCCAGGTTGAAGTGAGAAATTTGATTTACCAACTCCAGGTAGAAGTGAGAAATTTGATTTACCAACTCCATGTGGAAGTGAGAAATTTGATTTACCACATTTCTGTGGCCCTCAGAGATTTTTCGATCTGTGTGTTCCAGTGGCGGCTCGTGACCATTTTTGTTGGTGGGGCCAGACATATATTTTTGAAAAGATCATGGATTTGGGTTGTTATCTGCCCGATTGGTTACCGGGGCCCAAATTTGGGGTGTAAAGAATAGAACCACTGTTACCTGCTACACATGTCGTAAGAGGCGACTAAGGAGGTTTAGCTGAAATCGGATGCACAAGTCCTAAACGTGTAAAAGTCTATGCGTTTAGGGGCCTACCAAACCAATGTGCAACGAATACACGTTCTTGGCAAAGATCAAGCATATCACAAAGAGTGATTAAAATTGGTCGTAAAGAACGAACGCAAAGAAGAAGAAGAAGAAGGAGGGTTGTTATTTTTTTAGTTATAAAATAATAAATACACGTTACACATTATTTTTGGCGGGGCTCGGTCCCACTGGCCCTTAATGACGAGACGCCTGTGGTGTGTTCACTGTACATGACTCGCATCCGTATGCCAGTATTGGTTCTATGTAGCACTGAATAACTCGCATTCTGAACGGAATTGACAAAGACTTGTTGCAGATAATGCTTCTTATTTTCAGGAACGATGCTTTCGCTTGCCCTATTCTGCTCTTTATTTCTGATCGGCATCGCCATCTGATGTTACAGGACCCCGATATATCTAAATTGCTGCACTTGTCTTAGCTCAGTCCCATTTACTGTGATGGTGCATTTTGTCAAAGTCTGCTTGTTTGATGTGATCATAACTTGTGTCTTCTTAATATTCAAGCTGAGTCCTTTGTTGTTACTTTCTGTCACAATCTTATAACAACTTTATATAGAAAGGGAATAACTTCCGGAATAGACAAATAATAGTAAATAGTCCAAAAACCATGATCTTTTCCTAATATTTTGTCTGGGCCCACCGAGAAAATGACCACGAGCCGCCACTGCTATGGGTAATAAATGGGAGAAGATCAGAGCACTAATGGGCGATATGTCCAGTGTTATCTTGATGATTCTCACTAATCTATAACAACATGTGTCACGTGGCTGGTGACGTCAAAGAGATGCAATATTAATAAATACACGTTTCTGGGGGAAAACATTTCATTTGTCAACACAAGAAATGATATCACTACTTGTATACGTACTGTTCTACCTGTGCTTGCACCTGGGTGTTCAGTGCATACTACAGGTAAGATATGAATCATACATGTCCAGTGGGGATGCTGCATGCTGTTGTAATATATGTTGAAATAAACTCCTAATTGAGACATTTGTTTAGAATGGCTTGCTTGTTGTGTTCATAAGGACGCTCGTATTGATAAACAATTGAAACACTCTATTGGAACACAATACAGAGGACGGTCAAGAATAGAGAACATTCACAGATGGAATACGGGGTCAAGGGCGGACTGGGATAACGTCGCCCCAGGATTAGTGGAGCTGACACTAATCTAGACCCTGCCCTCACCTTCTCGTGGTGACCCTGGAAACAGACATTGGTTCCAGTCTGGCTAAGAGGCAGGGATCGAAGGAGAGCTACTGGTAGTGTAGTAGATGCACAAAGAAGCAGGTTAAAATTACGAACAATGCATGCATCTCGGGATCGAAACAATGCCCAAGTTTTGAACATGAAAACAGCGTACAGACGATGCGAAAGAAAACTTCCGAGTAATGACAAACCGCCGCTCCAGAGCAGAGACCATGCCGAATAAACTGAAGGATGACAGGCACCCAGGCAGACTTGGCAACTCGGATCCTGTGCACGAGTCAAGCTGAGTGTCAGACAGTCAGGTATGGCAAATGTGATGGCAAGCAAATATGTGAACACAAAGGCAGTAGGGTTTCCCGGCTGATGGAAAAAGCTGCACACGAGTAATGAGAGGTGCATCCCAACGGAGAAGAGGGCCTACTAGGGCGAAACTCGGAGCCCTGTGAGAGGCATTAAAAAGGGCAGAGCGGCACGCATGCAGGCGATGCACGAGGTTGCCCACCGGTGGACAGAAGTGCATGACGCGACAGGCACGGCAGGCGAATGTTCAGAAAACTGGAAAGCCCAGCAGAGGTGAAGCCATATAGCGCGTTCCGCTCACGGGTATATCTAGCTGCCTTGTAGTTTATCTGTGGAACAATCACAGTAGCGACAAACCGTACACAAGATTGCAAACCGGTGATACCAAGTTGTCCAGAAAAGACCAGTTAACTGGGCTGATGACGTCATCAACCTGGGAGGACAGTTCATCTAGGTCGCTGCCCTAAGAAAGTAGCAACCAGCTGCCTTGAAGGTTTTGTGGAGACATCAACTGGCTAACTGGGAGCACCAGTAAACGCTGGTTGAAACTGACTTACCACTGAAGGACAAGCACAGCTCAATTGTTACTGAATGTTGTGAAATATACCTTTTGGTGTTAATCTGTTTATATATCACATTAGAATTGATACAAACGGCCTTAAGACGAAGTGACGAGCAGAGAGAGAAGAGAGAGAGATGTGGAGACAAGTGATCATGGGGTTGGCCATGAATGGAAGAATTGTTGCATTTGTTAATGCCTAACATCACGTCACTGTGTAAAGTAGATAGATAGATAGATAGATAGATAGTAGATAGATAGTAATGATAGTAGATAGATAGATAGATCATAGTAATGATCTAACAATGGAGTGTAATCAAATACTACCTCTTAAATATCATTCCATTGGTAGTTCAGTTCTCATCTGTTGTGTTAGTATCATAGTGATCTTGTAGTTCTCATCTGTTGTGTTAGTATCATAGCTGATCTTGTTAGTTCTCATCTGTTGTGTTAGTATCATAGTTGATCTTGTCAGTTCTCATCTGTTGTGTTAGTATCATAGTTGATCTTGTCAGTTCTCATCTGTTGTGTTAGTATCATAGTTGATCTTGTTAGTTCTCATCTGTTGTGTTAGTATCATAGTTGATCTTGTTAGTTCTCATCTGTTGTGTTAGTATCATAGTTGATCTTGTTAGTTCTCATCTGTTGTGTTAGTATCATAACTGATCTTGTTAGTTCTCATCTGTTGTGTTAGTATCATAGTTGACCTTGTTAGTTCTCATCTGTTGTGTTAGTATCATAACTGATCTTGTTAGTTCTCATCTGTTGTGTTAGTATCATAGCTGATCTTGTTAGTTCTCATCTGTTGTGTTAGTATCATAGTTGATCTTGTTAGTTCTCATCTGTTGTGTTAGTATCATAGCTGATCTTGTTAGTTCTCATCTGTTGTGTTAGTATCATAGCTGATCTTGTTAGTTCTCATCTGTTGTGTTAGTATCATAGTTGATCTTGTTAGTTCCCATCTGTTGAAATAGTATCATAGTTGATCTTGTTAGTTCTCATCTGTTGTGTTAGTATCATAGTTGATCTTGTTAGTTCTCATCTGTTGTGTTAGTATCATAAGTTAATCTTGTTAGTTCTCATCTGTTGTGTTAGTATCATAGTTTATCTTGTTAGTTCTCATCTGTTGTGTTAGTATCATAGTTGATCTTGTTAGTTCTCATCTGTTGTGTTAGTATCATAGTTGATCTTGTTAGTTCTCATCTGTTGTGTTAGTATCATAGTTGAACTTGTTAGTTCTCATCTGTTGTGTTAGTATCATAGTTGATCTTGTTAGTTCTCATCTGTTGTGTTAGTATCATAGTTGAACTTGTTAGTTCTCATCTGTTGTGTTAGTATCATAGTTGATCTTGTTAGTTCTCATCTGTTGTGTTAGTATCATAGTTGATCTTGTTAGTTCTCATCTGTTGTGTTAGTATCATAGTTGACCTTGTTAGTTCTCATCTGTTGTGTTAGTATCATAGTTGATCTTGTTAGTTCTCATCTGTTGAGTTAGTATCATAAGCTGAACTTATCAATTCGAGAAAGAGACCACTTATAAATGCAACTGCTCAAGTCCTGTATATAATAATCATAATAATAATTCCTCTTGTACCGGTATACGTTACATAAGGTCTGTACACAATTTCTCAATACCGCTCTATTCTGGACAGTTCGCTCAATCTCCTCCATGGAATTAAGACCAATATTTCTTGCTTCTCTCAGGAAAGTTCGTTTCAGGGTCTCCTTAGGTCGACCTCTCTTTCTTGAACCCTCTTCATCCCACTTCAATGCCTGCTTTGATATTCGTTGATCATTTCTCCTCAAGGGGTGCCCAACATATCTCCATCTTCTCTTTCTTATAACAGTTGTCACTAGTGGTTGACCAGACATGTCTCTGATTTCATCACTTCTTCTGAATTCGTTCCATTTTATATTCATTATTTTTCGCAGACATCTATTTTCAAATGCATTCAACTTGCTTTCTATATCTTTAGTCATTTTTCAACTCTCGCTGGCATATGTTAGGATTGATACAACATTTGAATTGAAAATTCGTAATTTAGTTTTAATACTTTATAACTTGCAATTCCATATTTTATTTAGCTAAACAGGTAAAAACAAAGTACTATAGTTTTACAAAATGCAGAAACAGTGACGATAAACAACAACATTTCGATCAAAGGCCTTTATCAAGCAAACAATACAACAAGAATGACGAATTTCGAGGAACACCACAAATGGACGATTACATGTGGAAACATTCAAACCTATCTAATGAAAATTTGGGAATAAAAACGAATAACGAAATGAGTGCAACACAAAACCGGAAGTGGAAAAGAAGAGAAACAATAAACAATATAGTGGATAAATAACATATATATATGGAGCAAATACACATATAGATTACAAGGCATGAGATAAGACAGTACTAAGAAGCATAGGAATGTAATGCGTTGAGACCAAGAGGTCGCAAGGTGCCATAGAATGAAATAAAACGGTTCTCCAGGGCGAATCGACTGCGATCATCGGAGGAACATGATCGGATGGCTGTGACCTGGACATCGTCAGCTCCTGAATGGCCGGTATCATTGAAATGAGTGGCCACAGGTGTCACAGAGCATTGGTGAATATCGCGTAAGTGTTGGGTGAATCGGTCACTGAGCCTCTTACCGGTTTCACCAATATAGGCCTTGTTGCACCGTTTGCAGGTGATGGCATAGATGATATTACGGGACTCACACGTGAAACTGTCTTGAATGACATACGTAGCTTTGGAAAAAGACAGTGCGGGTCTGTATTACATATGCACATGTATTACAGCGCCGACGGCCACACTGGATGGTACCAAAGTGACTCTGGATATTAGGCTTGAGGCGACTGTGTACCAGCAAATCCTTGAGGCTTCTGTCCCGTCTGTACGTCACCAAGGATAGTGTTAGAAGACTGAACGTGTCTCAGGATCAGACTGAAGAATAGGAGATGACGGAATAAGACTTTTTAACCAGGGAACTATGAGGGTGGAAAGTTAAGATAAGTTTAACCCTGTCAGAATTGAAGGTTCTATGTTGGTTGGAAAGGGCCTCCTGGCGAGCAATTAGCTGGACCCGATGCATGGCAGATGTAAGCACATTCTCCGGGTATAGGCGCTTGCGGAAGAAATCAAGCATCTCGTGAGCTCTATCGAGAAAATCGTCGTCCTCGCTACAGAGGCGACGAAGGCGTAAGAGTTGAGAGAAAGGCAAAGAGTCACGACAAGCCTGGGGATGGGAAGAGGTATACAGAAGAAAGCCATGTGTATCAGTAGGCTTGTAGTATACTGATGTAGTGATAGTAGATAGGCTGATGTTGATAGTGATGTCAAGGAAATTGACACAAGAGGTAGAGATGTGAGAGGTGAACCGAATAGCAGGATTGAAGACATTAATGAAGTTAATGAAGCGTGACAAATCGGCTTCAGGCATATCGTTAATTCCAATACAATCATCGATGTATCTATGATACACGGACGGAAGGGGACCATCATAGGTGTTCCATACTAAGTGTTCAAGATGACCCATGAATAGACAAGCATAACTGGGTCCATTTTAGTACCCATGGCGACCCCACTGATCTGTTCAAAGAACTGGTCATTAAACTGAAAGGAGTTGAGAATGAGAACTAGTTCTGCAAGACGAAGGAGAATCGAGGTGGAGACAAGAGGGTTAGTTCTCTGTCGAGAAAAACTGGAGGCTTGAAGCCGTCAGAATGAGGTATAGAGGTATACAGTGAACAGACATCAATGAGGAAGAGACGATAAGTCCTGCCAGGCAACAACTTAATAGAAGAAAAAACAGACAAAGTGTGCTTAGTATCTTTCAAGAATGAAGGTAGTATGGTGACTATAGGATTGAAGATACTGACAAGGAATTCGGAGATATGTTCCGTAGGACAAGAGCAAGCAGAAACAATAGGCCTACCAGGATTGTGGAGTTTATGAATTTTGGGAGCATATAGAATGCGGGTTTGCCCAAACAGCTGTCGATGACACATAGTGATGATGCGCCGGTAGGAAAGTCTTTAGAGGCAATCAAGTTCTTAATAACTTTACGGACCTTACTATTGTTAGATAGTGTGGCATCAGAAGAACTAGTTTTGTAGAATAGGGTGTTAAGTAGTTGGTTGTGGCCTTACTGAAGGTATAGTTCTTTACTCCATACAACTATGGCACCATCTTTTATCAGCGGGTTTGATAACAATGTCATCACGTCGACGGAGGTGTGATAGAGCACGAAACTCGGACGGTGACATGTTAGAACGCCCTAGACGTTTGGGGTGGAGAAGTCCAATGTCATATGAAGTATTCTTGATGTAGAGATCAAGAGCGTTAGAGGCACCAGGTTTAGGAGTCCAATCATGTTTGCGAGTGGAATACTTGGAGAACATACTCGAGTCGTGATGGTCTAGAGGGTTCTCCTGGTTATGAAAATGGAATTTGAGTCGCAAGCCACGGTGGAAACGGTGAACATCCTGAAAAGTAGAGTAGTGGTCAATGGAGGGTCGGAGAGGAACAAACTTGAGACCCTTACTTAAAACACATCTCTCGCTGTCAGATAAGAGAAGGTCTGGAGGGATGCAGACCTTTATAACTTTTAAAAGCTGATGTTGTTTTGCCAATTCGTATCATAATTTCTTTTAAAAATTTCCTGTGCAATCAAAATTGCTACCTAAATAGGTAAACTGCAATGTTATTTTTATCATTTTAGATTCCAGTGTGATATCTGCATTACTTGCCATAGGTGTCTTCATTATATTTGTTTTTCATAGCTTATCTGCAGTCCAACTTTTGATGCTATAGATGACAAGTTGTCTTTTTTCTTTGCATATCTTGGCTGTTTCTACTTAACAAGGCAATATCATCTGCCAAATCCAAATCTTCTAGTGACTATTTTCTACCCAATCGATGCCAGTTTCGCCCCTGCAACATTTTCGCATGACCCATTCAATTGCCACTCCAAAAAATAGCGGAGATCGAATACAGTCTTGTTGTGTCCCGTATGCTCCAATGAAATCTCTGTTGGTGAAGAATGACATTGCAACACATAATTGTTTCTCTTACCAGATCCAGGACTCATGGAAGCTCAAGTTGGAGTAGATACTCGTGCACTCCCAGGAAGAACAAAGCTTCTCAAGGACTCATGGAAGCTCAAGTTGGAGTAGATACTCGTGCACTTCCTGGGAAGAAGAAAGCTTCTTCAGGACTCATAAAAGCTCAAGTTGGAGTAGATTCTAGTGCACTCCCTGGGAAGAACAAAACTTATCCTAATGGCACATCGTCGCATTTCTATAAGGTAATTAGGTTACACACATATACACATAAATATACACATACACACATATACACACACATATACACATATACACACACATATACACACATATACGCGTATACACACAAACACACACATACACACATACAGATATACACACATACACACATATGCACACGTATACATACGTACACACAAATACACACACACACACATATACACACATACACAAATAGACATACATACACACATACACACACATATACCCATATACACACATACACATACATATACACATACACACATATACACACATATACACATATAAACACACATACAGACAATGCCTGCTTTGATATTCGTTGATCATTTCTTCTCAAGATGTGCCCAACATATCTCATCTTTTCTTCTTATAACAGTTGTTACTAGAGGTTGACCAGACATTTCTCTGATTTCATCACTTCTTCTGAATTCGTTCCATCCACACATATACACATACAAATACAGAAGTGCAGTAGGGTCTGTTTATTTGTGTGTGTATGTGTCTGTGTATGTGTGTGTGTGTATGTGTGTGCGTTTGTATTGTATGTATGTATGTGTGTGCAGATATGTGTGTATGTGTGTGTGTCTATGTGTGTGTATGTATGTATGTATGTGTATGTGTATGTATGTTTTGGGGGGTTTGGGGAATCAGGGATTGGTAGTACCTCTGGTGAGGATGGCTGTCACGCCCTTTCAGGGCCCATCCCCCTTTGATCCAAACCTGACTTCCAGCTCACGGCTGTGACTCCTAGTAGTTGTCAGATGCGACAGCGGCCCCCCAGGGCAACGGCTGTGACAGGCCGGCTAAGCCAGGTGTGGGTAACCGATTCGGTATTAAACCAATCAGTGAATCCGGGTATGCCAACGCTGCATGCGAAGACTGGACTCGGCAGATTGTGCGGAAGAAACTATACTTTGGTTCAACAGACAAGAAGGTGTCTGCCAGCAACGCGTTGCAGAGCGTAGTGAGCACGGCCAGGCACGAAGAACCCCTGGTCATCCGCTGCACCCATATCCTTCTCAGCGTTTCGACTTTGTCCTGTAATTCTTGGATTCTCGAAGAGGATTAATTCTTATTTGCATGTTTGTTGGCCACACGCTCTATATAATCCAATAAAAAGTTCGCCTTAGGTTGAAGGGGGCTATGCCCGAGCTCAAAGGGCTTTAATCCCTACTACAACAGCAACAAACAAACAAACTTTGTCCTGTCACTGGACATGAAGGAATTGGGCAGAAAGGGATCGACATACTGTCAACTCTTCTCACTTTAAACCAAATCATCGCGCAATCACCATTTCATCTATCCATCAAACAATATCCAAACCCAAGTCATGTGGCATGGCTACCTGGCAGCCGTAGTCGCTAGCAGCAGCGGCTCAGGCTATATGATCGTCTTACTACTGATCAGAGCAGCGGTGGGATTCATTGCAGCCCCTGAGCTTACGGCTGGCACCCTCTAGAAAGCACTGCTCACACTCCATGGCCGAGAAGGGCTGAAGGGCCCTAAACATTGCCTGTCCAACACTACCTAGCCAGCTTACCGCGGCTGGTGGGTACCCTACTCCTGCGGTCGAAACAAAGGAAAAACAAGAAGAAAGGCAAGATCCTTTCAACTCATCTTAGTCACATGGAACGTGCGCACTCTGCTTGACAGAAACAAAACAGAAAAACCAGAAAAGCGTACCGCCCTGATTGGAAGAGAATTAGCCAGATACAACATTGACATAGTTGCATTGAGCGAGACTCGACACGCTGGCGAGGCCAATGTGTGAGGTTGGTGCAGGCTATACATTCTACTGGAGTGGTAGACGTTCCGAAGAGAGACGGAAGCAGGGTGGGCTTCGCTATAAAGACAGAACTTGTTGGAAAGCTGGCCGGGTCTGCCAAAGGTCTAAATGACCGCCTAATGACTGTAAAGATTCCATTTCAGTATGGCAAGAGGCATGCTACGATCATTAGTGCATATGCACCTACTATGACCAACCCAGAAGATGTCAAAGATAAGTTCTACGAAGAATTGCACGCAGTTATTGTATCATTCCTAAAAGCAGATAAGCTTATTATTCTTGGTGACTTTAACGCAAGGGTAGGCTCAGACAACATCTCCTGGAATGGTACGATTTGAAAGTATGGTGTTGGCGCAGCAAGTAATGGGCTCCTCCTGCTTCAGACCTGCACAGAGCATGAGCTACTTGTCACAAATACAATTTTTCGTTTACCAACTCCCAATCGGACATCCTGGATGCACCCCCGCTCTAGGCACTGGCACCTTATTGACCATGAGAAAAAGAGATAGACAGGATGTACGTATCACAAAGTCCATGTGTGGTGCCGAATGCTGGACCGACCATTGTCTTATTGTGTCTAAGCTAAATATGCATATCAAACCCGCCAGGCGTCCCCAGGGAAGACAACTCACAAAAGATTAGATGTCATCAAACTCAAGAATGTTAACATCAGGAAAAGCTGGTGGACAAACCAGAAGACTGTCTCAGTCAATTCGCTAGACAATCAAAATGTTGATACAAACTGGACAACCCTAAGAGAATCTATATATGACACTGCTACATAGATCCTGGGCACCGAAACCAAGAAACATAACGATTGGTTCGACGAAAACTCTGTGAAAATAAAAAGCAAATGATGGCTGAGAAATCCAACCTTTATAATGCGCTTCAAAGTTATCCTAAATCGTCATCAAAGAAAACCGCATTTAACAACTTGCGCAGATCCATCCAGTGTAAACTACGCCAGATGTGTGAATCATGGCTGAGTAGAAAGGCAAAAGAGATTCATAACTTGCAGATAGACGACCTAAATAACTTTTATCACGCACTTAAGGCGGTCTATGGTCCAACATCATCATCATCATTCCCTCGCCTTAGCTCAGATGGAACCAAACTGCTGACAGATATGGAAACAATTCTTCTTCGCTGGAGTGAGCATTTCAGCAGCATATTAAATCAACCATCATCTATAAATGACATAGCCATAAACCGCCTACCTCAAATCCCTATGAATGACACATTAAATGAAACTCCAACCTTAGAAGAGACAAGAAGAGCTATTTCTTAGATTTTTAGCGCAAGGACCGTGCCGATTCAATTCCCACAGAGATCTACAAAGAGGACGGTACAATTCTCATTGAGAAGCTCCAAATTATCTTCCAACAAATATGGCAGAGTGAAATCATCCCGCAAGAAATGAAAGATGCATCCATTATCCACCTATATAAAGGAAACAGACATGAATGTAACAATCATCGAGGCATCTCCCTACTATCTATTGCAGGAAAGATATTTGCCAGAATCATTTTGAACCGCCTTACGGCTCATCTTGACAGAGGACTCTTGTCTGAAAGCCAGTGTGGATTCCGTAGAGATCGTGGGACCACAGACATGGTATTTGCGGCAAGGCAACTGCAAGCGAAATGCCAAGAACAACATCGTGACTTATACACAGCGTTCATCGACTTGACCAAGGCGTTTGATTCGGTCAGTAGAGAAGGTCTCTGGAAGATCATGGCTAAATATGGATGTACTGAAAAATTCATCAAGATTGTGCAGTAGCTGCATGAGGGAATGCACGCCAGAGTGCAGGACCAAGGCGAGCTATCCGAGCCTTTTCCCGTCCTGAATGGAGTCAAGCAAGGCTGTGTGATTGCACCAATTCTGTTTAGCATTATGTTTTCTGTGACATTGACGATGCATTCAGAGATGGAGACATAGGTGTCGAGATCAAGTATCGTACAGATGGAAAACTCTTCAATCCAAGGAGACTTCATGCAAAAACAAAAGTAAAGTCTGATACCATCAGAGATCTCTTATTTGCTGACGACTGCGCCCTCACTGCCAACAGTGAAGCAGATCTCCAGACTAGCATGAACAGATTCTCACAAGCCTGCTCCAACTTTGGTCTTACCATCAATACCGAGAAATCTGAAGTCATGTACCAACCAGCTCCTGGAAAAGTATATGTCGAACCAAATATTACAACAAGCGGCAGGAAACAGAAAGTAGTAGACATATTTACTTATCTTGGAAGCACACTGTCCCAAAATGTCACCATAGATGATACAATAAATACCAGAATCTCTAAAGTTAGCAGCACCTTTGGCAGACTACATAGAAACGTCTGGCACAGATGTGGTATTGGCGAAGCCATAAAACTGAAGGTATATCGAGCTGTCGTGCTCCTAGTCCTTCTTCACGCATGCGAAACTCGGACTGTATATCAGAGACACACAATGAAGCTAAACCACTTTCACACAGTTTGCCTTAGGAAAATAATGAACATCAAATGGCAGGATATGATTCCAGATACAGAGGTCCTGAAAAGAGCTGCTCTCCCCAGCATCTGTACAATCTTGATGCAGTCCCAGACAAGATGGGCAGGACATGTGGCTCGATTGCCGGATTGCAGAATACCCAAACGACTCTTTTATGGTGAGCTGCATATCGGTAAACGCTCACAGGGTGGTCAGGAAAAACGATTCAAAGATACACTCAAGAACTCGATGAAATCCATTGGCATAGATGTCAACAACTGGGAGAATGTTGCTCAAGACAGATCAGCCTGGCGCACACTTCTTCGACGCGCTTCCTCGGCCTGCGAGGCAGATAGAACAGCACGGATGGAACAAAAACATCAAAATAAAAAGCCAGTAAAACTTCCCACAAGTGCAAGTATACCTTGCCCACACTGTACACGAACATTTCAAGCCCGTATCGGACTCACTAGTCATCTACGCACACACAGACAAACATAGCGCAACTACATTCCCTTGGATGAAAATTTGTGTGGTCATCATCACCCGTGATGAACGATCATCATCATCATCATCATCATGTATGTATGTATGTGTGTATGTGTGTATGTGTGTGTGTGTGTGTGTGTATGTGTGTGTGTATGTGTGTATGTGTGTGTGTATGTGTGTGTGTGTGTGTGTATGTGTGTATTTTTGTATGTGTGTATGTGTGTATGTGTGTGTGTGTGTGTGTCGTGTGACAATAAGTCTGTTGTCAGAGACCAATAATGATATCCCTTGTCTCCCACAGAGAAGTCTATTCCCATGTCCAGTGTTATCACCATCAGCTACCACACCGACATCAGGTACCAATAGTGACATTACTTTTACTTCTTCTACCAGTAGTTGCAGTCTTGTATCATAAGTTTTGTAACATTAGTCTTGTAACATTAGACTTGTAACATCAATCTTGTAACATTAGTCTTGTAACATTAGTCTTGTAACATCAGACTTGTAACATCAGACTTGTAACATCAGACTTGTAACATCAGACTTGCAGCATTAGACTTGTAACATTATACTTGTAACATCAGTTTTGTAACATTAGTCTTGTAACATTAGACTTGTAACATTAGTCTTGTAACATTAGTCTTGTAACATTAGTCTTGTAACATTAGTTTTGTAACATTAGTCTTGTAACAGTGTAACGTAAATTGAGTGTCTCTGGAGACTACCAGAACGACGTCATCATCATCATCACCACTGAGAGTCTGGGTACAAAATTGTATATATGTTACCGTCATTAAGTCGCCCGAGTGGTTACCGGACCCAAATTTGGGGTGTAAAGAATAGAACCGCTGTTACCTGCCATGCATGTCGTAAGAGGCGACTAAGGAGGTTTGATTGAAATCGGATGCACGTGTCCTAAACATCTAGAAGTCTATGCGTTTAGGGGCCTCAAACCAATGTGCAACGTATACACGTTCTTGGCAAAGATAAAAATATCACAAAGAGTGATTAAAATTGGTTATAAAGAACGGACGCAAAGAAGAAGAAGAAGAAGAGACCGTCGTTAAGTCAATGATATTCATTATGAATGTATCAACTACAACTCTCTCGTTGACTCTCTAATATTTGATGTTCTCTTCTCCAGTTCACAGACTTAGACCTTCAGATATTAAAGTTATTGCAGCACTTGGTAATTCTCTGACGGTAATATCATGCATCTATTATTGTTTCTCTCGTGCAGACATATGTGTCTGCATATATGTCTGTGTCTGCATATGTGTCTGTATGCATATGTGTCTGTGTCTGCATATGTGTCTGCATATGTGTCTGTGTCTACATGTATATGCAAATTGATGCACCTCGTGTATGTAAGGTATTAACATAGTGACAAGAAACAGCTTGGGCACAAAAGTGTTAATAACAATAAATATGAAATATAAAGAAATCTTTAACATCCTCACAACGACATTATTGACACTTGCCGGTGCTGTAGAGTGTGTGCACTACCGTTGAGATCTTTTAGTATTAAAAAAAGAAGGGTCTTTGTGGATAAATGGATACGTACGTCTAACTGTATCGCGGTCCGAATATCGTGAGTTTGAATCAAGGCGTCACCGTTCTGTTGACAAGTACATTTTTCCCAGAAGCCTCTATGATTTTTAGGGAGCTACGGTGTTCATGCTTTGTGCAATATTCTCGGTAGGTAGCGTGCTATTTCTGTGGAATGGTGCCGAGCTCCATATGGTAAAACCCGGTGCTATGAAGTCAATTCTTTATCTTTAGACTCGTCTGTTTAATAATAGATCGAAGCACACATTGTTATTTAGCCAAGTGTGATGATGATGGTTCAATCAATCAATCAATCAATCAATCAATCAATCAATCAATCAATCAATCAATCAATCCTGCCACTACGTATGTACAGGGTGTTCAGGATAACAGAGCCTATCAATGGAGCTAATCTGGCATATATTTATGAAAATGAGAAGGTTCAGTTATGACGTAGTATAGGTCAAGGTTGTGTGATGGTGTGTGATTGTAGTGCGGAAGGGCTATGAACAAGTGTGACGTAGGACGAGCTAGTCAGAACTGGTTTAAATAATAAATACACACAACGGCAATATATATACCACAAGGTATGAAAGGGTTCCTTTACCCTACAACGGCAATAAGTAACTGGCAACTTTTGATGTGTCAATGGGGCCGCATTTTCTGTAACACCCTGTACACGCACACCCACACACACACGCACACATACGGACATGTCGATACACAATCACACAGTTATATACACACCCTCTTGCATGTACATACATACAGATACACAGAAACACGAGCACATACCGATATACACATCTACACAGATAGACGAACAGACATACAGACACACAATATATATTTTCTAAACGTGTGCGTGTGTGTGTGTGTGTTCACTGTAACTGGTTTGACCTGTATCTGACGTCCCCAGGCGGGTCATGGTGCTACAGGAGAGCTGGCAGATTTACATATTGACAGCAGGGGGCTATCTTGGAGGTCAGTTTGTTTCATCTTGACTATTGTCTTGTTCATGAGTTCAATAACATCTTTCTCTATCTCTATGTCTCTCTCTACCTACGTGACGTCTCTCTTTCTCTCTGTCTCTCTCTACCTACGTGACATCTCTCTTTCTCTATGTCTCTCTCTACCTACGAGACATCTCTCTATCTCTATGTCTCTCTCTACCTACGTGACATCTCTCTTTCTCGATGTCTCTCTCTACCTACGTGACATCTCTCTTTCTCTTTCTCTATGTCTCTCTACCTACGTGACGTCTCTCTATCTCTATGTCTCTCTACCTACGTGACATCTCTCTTTCTCTATGTCTCTCTCTACCTACGTGACATCTCTCTTTCTCTATGTCTCTCTACCTACGAGACATCTCTCTTTCTCTATGTCTCTCTCTACCTACGTGACATCTCTCTTTCTCTATGTCTCTCTCTACCTACGTGACGTCTCTCTATCTCTATGTCTCTCTACCTACGTGACGTCTCTCTATCTCTATGTCTCTCTACCTACGTGACATCTCTCTTTCTCTATGTCTCTCTCTACCTACGTGACATATCTCTTTCTCGATGTCTCTCTCTACCTACGTGACATCTCTCTTTCTCTATATCTCTCTCTACCTACGTGACGTCTCTCTATCTCTATGTCTCTCTCTACCTACGTGACGTCTCTCTATCTCTTTCTCTATGTCTCTCTCTACCTACGTGACGGTTCTCTTTCTCTTTCTCTATGTCTCTCTCTACCTGCGTGACGTCTCTCTTTCTCTATATTTATGTCTCTCTCTACCTACGTGACGTCTCTCTTTCTCTGTCTCTCTCTACCTACGTGACGTCTCTCTTTCTCTGTCTCTCTCTACCTACGTGACGTCTCTCTTCTGTCTCTCTCTACCTACGTGACGTCTTCTCTCTCTGTCTCTCTCTACCTACGTGACGTCTCTCTTTCTCTGTCTCTCTCTACCTACGTGACGTCTCTCTATCTCTTTGTCTCTCTCTACCTACGTACATCTCTCTATCTCTTTGTCTCTCTCTACCACGTGACACTCTCTTTCTCTTTCTCTATGTCTCTCTCTACCTACGTGACGTCTCTCTATCTCTATGTCTCTCTCTACCTACGTGACGTCTCTCTATCTCTATGTCTCTCTACCTACGTGACGTCTCTCTATCTCTATGTCTCTCTCTACCTACGTGACGTCTCTCTATCTCTATGTCTCTCTCTACCTACGTGACATCTCTCTATCTCTATGTCTCTCTCTACCTACGTGACGTCTCTCTATCTCTATGTATCTCTCTACCTACGTGACATCTCTCTATCTCTATGTCTCTCTCTACCTACGTGACATCTCTCTATCTCTATGTCTCTCTCTACCTACGTGACGTATCTCTATCTCTATGTCTCTCTACCTACGTGACATCTCTCTTTCTCTATGTCTCTCTCTACCTACGTGACGTCTCTCTATCTCTATGTCTCTCTACCTACGTGACGTCTCTTATCTCTATGTCTCTCTCATCTGCGTGACGTCTCTTTCTCTGTCTCTCTCTCCCTACGTGACATCTCTCTCTTTCTCTTTCTCTATGTCTCTCTCTACCTGCGTGACGTCTCTCTTTCTCTATATTTATGTCTCTCTCTACCTACGTGACGTCTCTCTTTCTCTATGTCTCTCTCTACCTACGTGACGTCTCTCTATCTCTATGTCTCTCTCTACCTACGTGACGTGACGTCTCTCTATCTCTATGTCTCTCTCTACCTACGTGACGTCTCTCTATCTCTATGTCTCTCTCTACCTATGTGACGTCTCTCTATCTCTATGTCTCTCTCACCTACGTGACGTGACGCTCTCTTCTCTATCTCTATGTCTCTCTCTACCTACGTGACGTGACGTCTCTCTTTCTCTATCTCTATGTCTCTCTCTACCTATGTGACGGCTCTCTTTCTCTTTATATGTGCTAAATATATATATGACTGTATGTGAGTTCGTGAGAGCCGCTGTAGCGTAGTTGTTAGTGAACTCGCTTCGCAAGGCTGGTGGTCTGGGTTCAGCTCCCGCAATGTGCGTGGAATTTTCCCGACCGCGACGGCTCTCAGGTCGACCCAGCCTCAACTGGGTACCAGACATGCTCTGGGAAAGTAAAGGCGGCCGGCGTGATGCTGACCACATCACACATCGTGTGCCGACGGTCAATGAAAATACAGGCCTAACACTGTATTGACCTATATACCACGAGGTATGAAGGGTTCCTTTACTTATGTGAGTTCGTCTGTTCGTGTTTACGTGTATGTGTGTGCGTGAGTGAATCGCTATGTGTGTGTTATTTTGAGCACTCATAGAAACACATTTATATAGCTAACACAGAAACACATTTGATATAACAAACATAGAAACATATTTAATATAACAAACATAGAAACATATTTGATATAGCAAACATAGAAACATATTTGATATAACAAACATAGAAACATATTTGATATAACAAACATAGAAACATATTTATTATAACAAACATAGAAACACATTTGATATAGCAAACATAGAAACATATTTGATATAACAAACATAGAAACATATTTGATATAGCAAACATAGAAACACATTTGATATACAACATAGAAACATATTTGATATAACAAACATAGAAACATATTTGATATAACAAACATAGAAACACATTTGATATAACAAACATAGAAACACATATGATATAACAAACATAGAAACATATTTGATATAACAAACATAGAAACATATTTGATATAACAAACATAGAAACATATTTGATATAACAAACATAGAAACATATTTGATATAACAAACATAGAAACATATTTGATATAACAAACATAGAAACACATTTGATATAACAAACATAGAAACATATTTGATATAGCAAACATAGAAACACATTTGATATAACAAACATAGAAACACATTTGATATAACAAACATAGAAACACATTTGATATAACAAACATAGAAACATATTTGATATAACAAACATAGAAACACATTTGATATAACAAACATAGAAACATATTTGATATAGCAAACATAGAAACACATTTGATATAACAAACATAGAAACATATTTGATATAACAAACATAGAAACATATTTGATATAACAAACATAGAAACATATTTGATATAACAAACATAGAAACACATTTGATATAATAAACATAGAAACATATTTGATATAACAAACATAGAAACATATTTGATATAATAAACATAGAAACATATTTGATATAGCAAACATAGAAACACATTTGATATAACAAACATAGAAACATATTTGATATAACAAACATAAAAACATATTTATTATAACAAACATAGAAACATATTTGATATAACAAACATAGAAACATATTTGATATAACAAACATAGAAACATATTTGATATAACAAACATAGAAACATATTTGATATAACAAACATAGAAACATATTTGATATAACAAACATAGAAACATATTTGATATAACAAACATAGAAACACATTTGATATAACAAACATAGAAACACATTTGATATAACAAACATAGAAACATATTTGATATAACAAACATAGAAACATATTTGATATAACAAACATAGAAACATATTTGATATAACAGACATAGAAACATATTTGATATAATAAACATAGAAACATATTTGATATAACAAACATAGAAACACATTTGATATAACAAACATAGAAACACATTTGATATAACAAACATAGAAACATATTTGATATAACAAACATAGAAACACTTTTGATATAACAAACATAGAAACATATTTGATATAACAAACATAGAAACATTTTTGATATAACAGACATAGAAACATATTTGATATAACAAACATAGAAACATATTTGATATAACAAACATAGAAACACATTTGATATAACAAACATAGAAACACATTTGATATAACAAACATAGAAACATATTTGATATAACAAACATAGAAACACTTTTGATATAACAAACATAGAAACACATTTGATATAACAAACATAGAAACATATTTGATATAACAAACATAGAAACATATTTGATATAGCAAACATAGAAACACATTTGATATAACAAACATAGAAACATATTTGATATAACAAACATAGAAACATATTTGATATAACAAACATAGAAACACATTTGATATAACAAACATAGAAACATATTTGATATAACAAACATAGAAACATATTTGATATAACAAACATAGAAACACATTTGATATAACAAACATAGAAACACATATGATATAACAAACATAGAAACATATTTGATATAACAAACATAGAAACATATTTGATATAACAAACATAGAAACACATTTGATATAACAAACATAGAAACATATTTGATATAACAAACATAGAAACATATTTGATATAGCAAACATAGAAACATATTTGATATAAAAACATAGAAACATATTTGATATAACAAACATAGAAACATATTTGATATAACAAACATAGAAACACATTTGATATAACAAACATTGAAACATATTTGATATAACAAACATAGAAACACATTTGATATAACAAACATAGAAACATATTTGATATAACAAACATAGAAACACTTTTGATATAACAAACATAGAAACACATTTGATATAACAAACATAGAAACATATTTGATATAACAAACATAGAAACACGTTTGATATAACAAACATAGAAACATATTTAATATAACAAACATAGAAACATATTTGATATAATAAACATAGAAACATATTTGATATAACAAACATAGAAACATATTCGATATAACAAACATAGAAACACATTTGATATAACAAACATAGAAACATATTTGATATAACAAACATAGAAACACATTTGATATAATAAACATAGAAACATATTTGATATAGCAAACATAGAAACATATTTGATATAACAAACATAGAAACACATTTGATATAACAAACATAGAAACATATTCGATATAACAAACATAGAAACACATTTGATATAACAAACATAGAAACATATTTGATATAACAAACATAGAAACACATTTGATATAACAAACATAGAAACATATTTGATATAGCAAACATAGAAACATATTTGATATAACAAACATAGAAACACATTTGATATAACAAACATAGAAACATATTCGATATAACAAACATAGAAACACATTTGATATAACAAACATAGAAACATATTTGATATAACAAACATAGAAACACATTTGATATAACAAACATAGAAACATATTCGATATAACAAACATAGAAACACATATGATATAACAAACATAGAAACATATTTGATATAAAAACATAGAAACACATTTGATATAACAAACATAGAAACACATTTGATATAGCAAACATTGAAACATATTTGATATAACAAACATAGAAACACATTTGATATAACAAACATAGAAACACATTTGATATAACAAACATAGAAACACATTTGATATAACAAACATAGAAACATATTTGATATAACAAACATAGAAACATATTTGATATAACAAACATAGAAACAGATTGTCAGATGTTATTTTCTTACAGCATTGGAGGTGACGGTGATTATTTTAAAATGGTCACATTACCAAGTAAGTAAATATAGTCATAGATCATGTGATTGATTGATTGATTGATTGATTGATTGATAGGACCATCATCATTGCACTTCAGTGAGTTTGTACTGTTTTCGATCATATACATGAAGATCTGAGCTGCAGTGCACGAACTCCGTAGTAGCGGCGAGGATCCCAGATGTAATTTTGAAGATGGGGAGGATATTTTGTAAGAATTTTATTTTTCATCATTTTCTAATGAATTCTACCCAGGCAGCGGCTTTCCAGCCTGCTCTTCTCGATTTTGAACTGACAAGGATTCTTTTACGTGCTCAAATCGAACACGGGACCTACGCTTTATCGTCCGTCTCCGATATGACTAGGAACTCGATCTCATCTAAACTGAGATCAGGAATCTCTGGAACAATATACCCATGACTCCACGAGGAAGCGAACCGGTTACCTTTGACACTAGATTTGAGTACCCAACATCTACGCTATATTTGCATGTGTAGATGTAGTTGACGTATATGCAGTCAAACCACAACTGATAAACTTCATATTTATCCCAACTCTCTGCTATCAGTGCCAAACATGGCCCCTAACTGAGACACAAGAAAGAAAGATTACAACATGTGAAATGAGATGTCTACGAAAAGCTGTCAACGTTACAAGGAGAGATAGAATGAGAAACAAGAATATCAGAAACGTCGTTGGTACTATACCATGCATACAGTACATCGAGAAGCAAAGAATCAAGTGGTTCAGCCATCTAATACGAATGGAACCATATTTACTACCATCACGTGCCTACAATAATCGATACTCAGGGCGCAGAGCACGAGGCAAGCCAAGAACACGATGGATAGATAACATCTCAGAGTCCCTGCGAAAGAATGGACTGACAACGTCAAGCGCAACACACCTGGTGGCACAAGATAAAAAACTAAATCTCTGTGCAACTTCAATATCTGTTAGATGTGACTGTGCACCTTCAATATCTGCTCAACGTGACTGTGCAACTTCCAAATCTGCTAGACGTGACTGTGCACTTTCAAAATCTGCTAGATGTAGCTGTGCACTTTCAATATCTACTAGATGTGACTGTGCACTTTCAACATCTGCTAGATGTAACTGGGCACCTTCAATATCTGCTAGATGTGACTGTGCACCTTCAATATCTGCTAGATGTAACTAATTAACTGGGCACCTTCAATATCTGCTAGATGTGACTGTGCACCTATGAGTTTGAAAGAATTGCTATCGTGTTGGTTCAATAATAAAATAAGTTTTAAAACATGTTTTATTAGATGTCTTAAATACTGACACATGTACAAACATTAGATGTGTTCAAAACTGAGATATGTACAAACATTAGATGTGTTCAAAACTGAGATATGTACAAACATTAGATGTGTTCAAAACTGAGATATGTACACACATTAGATGTGTTCAAAACTGAGATATGTACAAACATTAGATGTGTTCAAAACTGAGATATGTACAAACATTAGATGTGTTCAAAACTGAGGTATGTACAAACATTAGATGTGTTCAAAACTGACGTATGTACACACATTAGATGTGTTCAAAACTGAGATATGTACAAACATTAGATGTGTTCAAAACTGAGATATGTACAAACATTAGATGTGTTCAAAACTGAGATATGTACAAACATTAGATGTGTTCAAAACTGACGTATGTACAAACATTAGATGTGTAACAACAGTAATGATGAAATGTGTACTCCACAGATATCTTACGACAGTACAACAATAATGATGAAATGTGTACTCCACAGATATCTTACGACAGTACAACAGTAATAATGAAATGTGTACTCCACAGATATCTTACGACAGTACAACAGTAATAATGAAATGTGTACTCCACAGATATCTTACGACAGTACAACAGTAATAATGAAATGTGTACTCCACAGATATCTTACGACAGTACAACAGTAAACTGTATGGATATTCAGAAGGCACTGGCTCAAACAGATCCAGACTCAATATGGCTGTCAGTGGATCCGGGTTCGAGTATGTTTTAGTTAAGTAGCCGTAATCCCTAAGACTATAATATAAGTTGGTACCAGTTTTTGATATGACTTTTACAGTCTTCTTGGGAACATCATGTCTCTGTTGTCATCATCTCCTAGGCAACGACTTTGACTGACACTGACTCTAGACAAAACATCAAATGTTGCCCTAGTCAACGTCTATAACTGGGACTGAGACATAATTGTGGACTGCACAGTTGTCAACAGAATACAGCTAGAAGTCCACCGATTGGGACGTAGTTGTGGACTGCACAGTTGTCAACAGAGTACAGCTAGAAGTCCACCGACTGGGACGTAGTTGTGGACTGCACAGTTGTCAACAGAGTACAGCTAGAAGTCTACCGACTGGGACGTAGTTGTGGACTGCACAGTTGTCAACAGAGTACAGCTAGAAGTCCACCGACTGGGACGTAGTTGTGGACTGCACAGTTGTCAACAGAGTACAGCTAGAAGTCCACCGACTGGGACGTAGTTGTGGACTGCACAGTTGTCAACAGAGTACAGCTAGAAGTCCACCGACTGAGACATAATTGTGGACTGCACAGTTGTCAACAGAGTACAGCTAGAAGTCCACCGACTGGGACGTAGTTGTGGACTGCACAGTTGTCAACAGAGTACAGCTAGAAGTCTACCGACTGGGACGTAGTTGTGGACTGCACAGTTGTCAACAGAGTACAGCTAGAAGTCCACCGACTGGGACGTAGTTGTGGACTGCACAGTTGTCAACAGAGTACAGCTAGAAGTCCACCGACTGGGACGTAGTTGTGGACTGCACAGTTGTCAACAGAGTACAGCTAGAAGTCCACCGACTGAGACATAATTGTGGACTGCACAGTTGTCAACAGAGTACAGCTAGAAGTCCACCGACTGGGACGTAGTTGTGGGCTGCACAGTTGTCAACAGAGTACAGCTAGAAGTCCACCGACTGAGACATAATTGTGGACTGCACAGTTGTCAACAGAGTACAGCTAGAAGTCCACCGACTGGGACGTAGTTGTGGACTGCACAGTTGTCAACAGAGTACAGCTAGAAGTCCACCGACTGAGACATAATTGTGGACTGCACAGTTGTCAACAGAGTACAGCTAGAAGTCCACCGACTGGGACGTAGTTGTGGGCTGCACAGTTGTCAACAGAGTACAGCTAGAAGTCCACCGACTGGGACTTAGTTGTGGACTGCACAGTTGTCAACAGAGTACAGCTAGAAGTTCACCGATTGGGACATAATTGTGGACTGCACAGTTGTCAACAAATTGCGACTAGAAATTCACCGACTAAAACATAGGTTTAAGCTTAAGTTATTTATAAATACAGTAGTTCTTTTTGTAGTATATTTCTTTTTGTTAATTTTGTTGTCATTGATAACATCTATGATAATTTTATGTTGATGATTTTGTCAAATACAATATAGTATAGTTTCAGTGATACATAAACTTATGAAAGATTTGAATTGTGATTTTTGTATTTAGTTTGTTCGCGTGTGGAGTTGACGTTGTGAAGAGAGTAGGACATGTGCAGTGACCAGTTTTTTTTTTACCCAACACTGTCATGTTATGGTACAGATATAAAATTGTGTAACTGTCACATTATGGTACAGATATAAAGTTGTACAACTGTGACATTATGGTACATAATATAAAGTTGTGCAACTGTGACGGTTACACGAGCGCAGATAACACGAATGATATTGTTGTTATTTATATATAATGATGAGTCTGTGTATCGAGGTAAGAAGTGTATTACATATACCGTATATTAACATACAAACAAATAAGAAATAGATAAACGATAAGACTTGTGAAATGATACATATATTCATCATATGTTGTATGGAACAGAAACATATGTTCATCATTATTGTATGGAACAGAAACATATATTCATCATATGTTGTATGGAGCAGAAACATATATTCATCATATATTGTATGGAGCAGAAACATATATTCATCAATGTTGTATGGAGCAGAAACATATATTCATCATTATTGAACGGAGGGGAAACATGGACAGTGAGCAAACAGATGGAGACTTGTGAAACTTGTGAAATGTGGGTATACATAAGAATATGGTGAGCATCATCGATAGAGAACAAAACTAGTAAACAAAACACTTTAACAACATGGAGTAACAAGAAAACTGGTCAAGAAAATAGACATTAGACAAATGAGATATTGTGGTAACATTAAGAGATATGAGACATCTGTTGAAAGCCATCTTGGAGGAAAGATAAAAAGCATGAAAGCAAGGAGAAGACAGAGATACAATTGTAAGGAAGATAGAAGACAGGAGAGCAAGAATACAGATATAATTATAAGAGACGGTAGAAGATAGAAGAACAAGGAGAAGACAGAGATACAATTGTAAGGAAGATAGAAGACAGGAGAGCAAGAATACAGAGATATAATTATAAGAGACGGTAGAAGACAGAAGAACAAGGAGAAGACGGAGATACAATTGTAAGGGAAAATATAAGACAGAAAAATAAGGAGAAGACAGAGATAACAACTGTAAGGGAAAATATCCGGAATTGGTTGATGAGAGTTGAGATATTTGAGCAAATAATATTGTTGATTTTCTCTTTCTGTTTCTATTTAGACATTTGTTGCAACAAGCCAAGTCTCTAGGTCAACTTTTGAAAAATAACAAACACATTACTTATTCTCAAGACTGGAAGCTGATTACCATCTCTGTTGGGGAAAACGATCTTTGCGTTTGGTGTAAAAATAAGGTGAGGTCAAGATAAGGTGAGGTCAAGATAAGGTGAAGTCAAGATAAGGTGAGGTCAAGATAAGGTGAGGTCAAGATAAGGTGAAGTCAAGATAAGGTGAAGTCAAGATAAGGTGAGGTCAAGATAAGGTGAGGTCAAGATAAGGTGAGGTCAAGATAAGGTGAAGTCAAGATAAGGTGAAGTCAAGATAAGGTGAGGTCAAGATAAGGTGAGGTCAAGATAAGATGAGTCAAGATAAGGTGAGGTCAAGATAAGGTGAGGTCAAGATAAGATGAGTCAAGATAAGGTGAGGTCAAGATAAGGTGAAGTCAAGATAAGGTGAAGTCAAGATAAGGTGAGGTCAAGATAAGATGAGTCAAGATAAGGTGAGGTCAAGATAAGGTGAGGTCAAGATAATATAAGGTCAAAATAAGGTGAGGTCAAGATAAGGTGAGGTCAAGATAAGGTGAAGTCATGATAAGGTGAGGTCAAGATAAGGTGAAGTCATGATAAAGTAAGGTAAAAAGAGAAAGTGTGTGCCTAGAAACAAGATTAAGTGAGGTAAAAAGAGAAAATGTGTGCCTAGCAACAAGATAAAGTGAGGTAAAAAGAGAAAATGTGTGCCTAGCAACAAGATAAAGTGAGGTAAAAAGAGAAAATGTGTGCCTAGCAACAAGATAAAGTGAGGTAAAAAGAGAAAATGTGTGCCTAGCAACAAGATAAAGTGAGGTAAAAAGAGAAAATGTGTGCCTAGCAACAAGATAAAGTGAGGTAAAAAGAGAAAATGTGTGCCTAGCAACAATATGAGAACATACTTTATAATGTCTCGTTTCTGATAACAAGTTAAAGTTACAACAATTGCTATTATTACATATTTGATTAGTCCATTGTGTACGTCGTCAACATGATAGTAGTTGCTACACAGATGATGTTTAAATTGTCAACATGATTGTAGTTGCTACACAGATGATGTTTACGTCGTCAACATGATAGTAGTTGTTACACATATGATGTTGAAGTCCACGATCACTCTGTCTAAATGATGTCTTTCACAGGTCAAATTTAGTGCCGCCAACTACAGTAGTAACTTAGAAGCAACTTTAAACTACCTGCTTGCTAATGTCCCTAGAACATTCGTTAATCTTGTGGAAGTTCTGAACGTTGATGTTATTAGTAAGTTGGACATGATACCAGCCTGCGAGTTGTATCAACAGTAAGTGATATGTGTTCAGTTAGATGTCATTGTTGTCTAATATGTTACTGTGAGATGTTACTGTGAGATGTTACTGTGAGATGTTACTGTGAGATGTTACTGGGAGATGTTACTGTGAGATGTTACTGTGAGATGTTACTGTGAGATATTACATGGAGATGTTACTGTGAGATGTTATTGGGAGATGTTACTGTGAGATGTTACTGGAAGATGTTACTGCGAGATGTAACTGTGAGATGTTACTGTGAGATGTTACTGTGAGATGTAGATTGTGTGAGATGTTGATTGTCTGAGATGTTGATTGTGTGAGATGTTGATTGTCTGAGATGTTGATTGTGTGAGATGTTGATTGTCTGAGATGTTGATTGTGTGAGATGTTGATTGTCTGAGATGTTGATTGTGTGAGATGTTGATTGTGTGAGATGTTGATTGTGTGAGATGTTGATTGTGTGAGATGTTGATTTTGTAAGATGTTCATTGTGTAAGATCTTGATTGTCTGAGATGTTGATTGTGTGAGATGTAGATTGTGTGAGATGTTGATTGTCTGAGATATTGATTGTGTAAAATATTGATTGTGTAAGATGTTGATTGTGTATGATGTTGATTGTGTAAGATGTTGATTGTGTGAGATGTTGAATAGTGTTCTGCCTTTTTCATTTTTGAACATAAGATTCTGCCCCTGCGCATCAAACACTGAAACTCCCGAAGATAGAACTGAACTCATCAAACTGAGAAAAGAGTATCAGGAAGTAACACGTCAGCTGGTCTTGTCAGGACGTTATGACAAAAGTAATGATTTCACTGTCGTGTTACAACCATTTTACGAAAACACATCAGTCCCACTAACGGTTAGTTTATGTTCATATCTATCTGTCTAAGTCTGTTAACTATTGTCTGTCTCTTGCTGTCTATTTATGTCTACTTCAGTCAACTACTGTCTGTTTCTGTCTATTTCTGTCAACTACTGTCTGTTTCTGTCTATTTCTGTCAACTACTGTCTGTTTCTGTCTATTTCTGTCAACTACTGTCTGTTTCTGTCCACTTTCTGTCGGTTTCTGTCGGGTTCCTTTTGTTTCTGTCTGTTTCTGTCTACTTCTGTCAGCTACTGACTGTTTCTATCTGTTTCTGTCTACTTATGTAAACTAATGTCTGTTTCTGTCTACTTCAGTTAACTACTGTCTGTTTCTGTCTGTTTCTGTCTACTTCTGTCAGCTACTGTCAGCTACTGTCTGTTTCTGTGTACTTCTGTAAACTACTGTCTATTTCTTTATGTTTCTGTCTGTTTCTGTATGTTTCTGTTTGCGTCTGTTTCTTTCAGTTTCTCTCTGTTTCTGTATACTACTGTCGGCTTCTGTCTGTTTCTGCCTGTTTCTGTCGGTTTCTGTCTTCTCTTATCTGTTTCTGTCTACTTCTATCTACTTCTGTTTACTACTGTCGGTTTCTAGCAGTTTCAGTCTACTTCTGTCTGTTTCTGTCTGTATATGTCTGTTTCTGTCTTCTTCTGGCTGTTTCTGTCTTCTTCTGGCTGTTTCTGTCTACTACTGTCTGTATCTATCTGTTTCCGTCTACTTCTGTTTGTTTCTGTCTACTTCTGTCTGTATCTGCCTGTTTCTGCCTGTTTATGTCTGTTTCTGACTACTTCTGTCTGTTTCTGTCTACTTCTGGTCTGTTTCTGTATACTACAGTCGGTTTCTGTCTGTTTCTGCCTGTTTCTGTCTGTATATGTCTTCTTCTGTCTGTTTCTGTCTATATCTGTCTGTTTATGTCTATATAGTCTGTTTTCGGTTTCTGTCTGTATCTGTCGGTTTATGTCTACTTATGACTGTTTATGTCTGTATATGTCTGTTTCTGTCTACGTCTGTCTGTTTCTGTCTGCTTCTGACTGTTTCAGTCTACTACTGTCTGTGTCTGTCTACAACTGTCTGTATCTATCTGTTTCTGTCTACTTCTGTCTGTTTCTGTCTGTTTCTGTTTAATTCTGTCTGTTTATGTCTGTTCCTGTCTGTATCTGTCTGTTTCTGTCTACTTCTGGTCTGTTTATGTCTACTTCTGTGTGTTTCTATATACTACAGTCGGTTTCTGATTGTTTCTGCCTGTTTCTGTCTGTTTCTGTCTGTATCTGTCGGTTTCTGTCTACTTCTGTCTGTTTCTGTCTGTATCTGTTTGTTTCTGTCTGCTTCTGTCAGTATTTGTCTGTATCTGTCTACTTCTGTCTGTTTCCGTATAATTCTGTCTGCTTCTGTCTGTTTCGGTCTGTATCTATCTGTTTCTGTCTACTTCTGTCTGTATCTGTCTGTTTCTATCTACTTCTGTTTCTGTATACTACAGTCGGTTTCTGACTTTCCGCCTGTTTCTGTCTGATTCTGTCGGTTTCTGTCTACTTCTGGCTGTTTATGTCTGTATCTGTCTGTTTTTTGTCTTCTTCTGTCTGTTTCTGTCTACCTCTGACTGTTTCTGTCTACTTCTGTCTGTTTCTGTTTCTGTCGGTTTCTGTCGGTTTCTGTCTGTTTCTGTCCGTTTCTGTCTGTTTCTGTCCGTTTCTTTTTGTTTCTGTCTGTTTCTGTCTGTTTCTGTCTACTTCTGTCTGTTTCTGTCTACTTCTGTCTGTTTCTGTCTACTTCTGTCTGTTTCTGTCTACTACTGTCTGTTTCTGTCTGTATCTGTCTGCTTCTGTCTGTATCTGTCTCTGTCTACTTCTGTCTGCAGCTGTCTGTTTCTGTCTACTTCTGTCTACTTCTGTCTGTTTCTGTCTGTTTCTGTCTGTATCTGTCTCTGTCTACTTCTGTCTGTTTCTGTCTGCTTCTGTCTGTATTTGTCTATTTCTGTCTACTACTGTCTGTTTCTGTCAACTACTGTCTGTTTCTGTCTATTACTGTCTGTTTCTGTCTACTACTGCCTGTTTCTGTCAACTTCTGTTTGTTTCTGTCTACTTCTGAGGGACACAGTCCACCGAGAGTTAAACTAAATGAGGTTTTGAACCCTAACTTTAGACGTACTAGTGTCAAGAAGACTGTCCATAGGAAACTGTCTTTGAAGTAACGTGCATGAGTTATGATATGTTTGAAGTAACGTTCATGAGTTATGATATGTTTGAAGTAACGTCATGGTTATGATAAGTTTTGCGTTGCTTGCGATAGCACCCACATGATACTCGCATTGTAAATTAGACCTACTTCTGTCAGTTGGGATGTAAGTGTTGCTAGTCACGTGAGATTTGATCGCTCTCAACAATAAAATATGACTAATGATACAAGACTCGTCACTTACAACCGGAAACCACACAAACACAACTTTTCACTGCAGCAACCATCTTAAAATCCACTTGCTGACGGTACCCATGAGAGGTTGATTAGTACATCTTCTCTCTCTCTCTACTACAAAGACTATACTGTTTGGTAGTGGCGGCTGGTCATTAAATAATGTATAAAGTGTATTTATTATTTTATAAATTATAATATAACTACCAAAAACCATGATTAATCCGGAAAAATGTGTCTGACCTCACGAACAAAAATGATCACGAGCCGCCACTGCTGTCTAGCATGTCCAAACTTAACTCCTAATTCTTGCACTCATTCCAATGTCTGAAACTTGTCTATATCACATAAATGAGAGCGTACCACATTGATGACATCAGTTCTTTCCTTCTATTTCTGCCAGTTTGCGTAGGGATATTGTTTGTAAGAAAGTCAGCACGTTCGTTGAACTGCACTTCAGCATGTAACAGTGTGTAACAGTGAACTGCACTCCAGCATGTAACAGTGTGTAACAGTGAACTGCACTCCAGCATGTAACAGTGTGTAACAGTGATGCACTCATCATGTAGCAGTAACAGTGAACTGCACTCCATCATGTAGCAGTGTGTAACAGTGAACTGCACTCCAGCATGTAACAGTGTGTAACAGTGAACTGCACTCCAGCATGTAACAGTGTGTAACAGTGAACTGCACTCCAGCATGTAACGGAAAGCATGTGTAACAGTGTGTAACAGTGAACTGCACTCCAGCATGTAACAGTGTGTAACAGTGAACTGCACTCCAGCATGTAACAGTGTGTAACAGTGTGTACAGCCAAGTCAATGTCATGTGATCTGGAAATGCTGTCCACCTATTCCGTGTACAACAGGCTTCCAGACACAATCCTTTGAAGCATATTCAACGTGTCGTATCGGATAATAGCATGTGTGGCCTATTGTTTAACTACCCACCAGAGAGCCCTTCAGACAGCGGTGATCTCCATAGTCATACTCGATGTTGTTGTCTCCAAGGCACCACATTCCTCATTAATAATGTTCTTGTTTTTTTATGAGTAAATGCAAACTTTAAGCTGAGTAAATGCAAACTTTATGCTGAGTAAATGCAAACTTTAAGCTGAGTAAATGCAAACTTTAAACTGAGTAAATGCAAACTTTATGCTGAGTAAACGCAAACTTTAAGCTGAGTAAATGCAAACTTTATGCTGAGTAAATGCAAACTTTAAACTGAGTAAATGCAAACTTTAAGCTGAGTAAATGCAAACTTTATGCTGAGTAAATGCAAACTTTAAGCTGAGTAAATGCAAACTTTAAACTGAGTAAATGCAAACTTTATGCTGAGTAAAGCATACTTTAAGCTGAGTAAATGCAAACTTTATGCTGAGTAAATGCAAACTTTAAGCTGAGTAAATGCAAACTTTAAACTGAGTAAATGCAAACTTTATGCTGAGTAAACGCAAACTTTAAGCTGAGTAAATGCAAACTTTATGCTGAGTAAATGCAAACTTTAAACTGAGTAAATGCAAACTTTAAGCTGAGTAAATGCAAACTTTATGCTGAGTAAATGCAAACTTTAAGCTGAGTAAATGCAAACTTTAAACTGAGTAAATGCAAACTTTATGCTGAGTAAACGCAAACTTTAAGCTGAGTAAATGCAAACTTTATGCTGAGTAAATGCAAACTTTAAACTGAGTAAATGCAAACTTTAAGCTGAGTAAATGCAAACTTTATGCTGAGTAAATGCAAACGTTATGCTCCTTATCATTCAGGATCGGCCTCTCTTCAAACGTCTGCCCTTGTTTTCATTTATGACATTGTGCAGAGGATGATTTGTGTCTTCAGATGCTCTCATATAAGCTTTTATCTGTGCGACTTTGTGTCTCATGACCATTGTTGGCAAGCCAAGGACATAGCGTATTGTCTTATATGAAGTGTCACGTGTACAACAGAGTATAAGCCTCATTTCTTCATTTTGGATCCTGTCTAACATATCCAGCGATGTTCTGCTCACTGTCAGAAGACAAAGACCATAGTCCACCCCGTCCATCACAAGTCTTCGATAAAGAAGGAGTGGCAGGCGTTGTTCAATATCCGCATTCACTTGATGGTTTACATAGCGTTATCGAAATAATTTTTGATAGGACGATACCCAATGGGATGGAGGAGTGGAGGGTTGCCTTGTGTGATCCCTGTATAACTAGCCAAACATAGACAGGGGCGCGGAAGGGGCCCTTCACAGGCACAAGTTGTTGTCAAACCACACCCCCCTCTCTTATGTTGCATATACTTACTACCTCCTTCTTTCTGTCCAGGAGACAGGGAAGCCAGACATGACCTATTTTGCCAGCGACTGTTTTCATTTCAGTAAGAAATCCCACGTTGCAGCTGCTACAGCTCTATGGAATAACATGGTGAGTACATATGTACGTCTCTCAAGTTCTATGGAATAACATGGTGAGTACATATGTACATCTCTCAAGTTCTATGGAATAACATGGTGAGTACATATGTACATCTCTCAAGTTCTATGGAATAACATGGTGAGTACATATGTACGTCTCTCAAGTTCTATGGAATAACATGGTGAGTACATATGTACATCTCTCAAGTTCTATGGAATAACATGGTGAGTACATATGTACATCTTTTTTCCCATGCTTTTTCATGGAATAATTCTTCATGTTTTGTCTTTTCTTTTTGCTTTTGTATTTCTATTTGTCTCTCTGTCTTTTTTCTTCTTTTGTTCTTTCTGTCTTTTCTCTTCTTCCTTCTTGTTCTTCTTTTTTTTCCTGTCTTTCTTGTCTTCTTGCTTTTGTCTTTCTCTTCTTTCTTGTTCTTCTGTCTTTCTTGTTCTTTCTCTGTCTTTCTTGGTCTTTCTCTGTCTTTCTTGTTCTTTCTTGTCTTTCTTGTTCTTTCTCTGTTCTTTCTTGTTCTTCTTTCTCTGTCTTTCTTGTCTTCTTGTTTTCTGTCTTTTTTTGTCTGCTCTGTCTTTTTGTTTTCTTTCTTTCTTGTTCTTTTCTGTCTTTTTTCTTTCTGTCTTCTTGTTCTTTCTCTGTCTTTCTTGTTCTTTCTCTGTCTTTCTTGTTCTTTGTCTTTCTTGTTCTTTCTCTGTCTTTCTTGTTCTTTCTATGTCTTTCTTGTTTTTCTCTGTCTTTCTTGTCTTTCTCTGTTCTTTTTTTCTCTTCTCTGTTCTTTCTCTGTCTTTCTTGTTCTTTCTCTGTCTTTCTTGTGTCTTTTCTGTCTTTCTTGTTCTTTCTTTCTTTTGGTTTTCTGTCTTTCTTGTTCTTTCTCTGTTCTTGTTGGTATTTCTCTGTCTTCTTTTCTTTTCGGTTTTCTCATTTTCTTGATCTTTCTTTTTTTTCTCTGTATTTCTTGTTTTCTATGTTTTTCTGATCGCTTTTGTTTCTGATGGTCTCTGTCTCTCTGGTCTTTTATCTCTTTCTCCTCTCTCTATTTCTCTCTCTCTCTCAGTCTCTCTCCAAGAAGAAAATGTGGAAGAAAGTTGTGGAAAGTTCCATGAGACTAATACAAATAGTGACTGTTCAATAGCAAACCTGTTTATCGGTTCTCTATTAACAAACAGTTGCACGTCATTAAATAATTATTGTATAACATTTCTGAATGGAGTTTTTATCATTAAATAGCTTGACCTTGAGCAGAATGTTGCCCTTCTCCCCTTCCCCTCCTAACAGTCCTTTGGAATTTATCTCTTTCGTATGCCAGAATATATCTTCTCCGTGGTTTTCCTCTTTTCCTCTTTCTCGGGATGTCTCCTTTCATGATGGTCTTCTCTAGCTCTTCCTGTCTTTTTATATGTCCAAACATGTATCCATTTTTTAATTCTTATTTGTAACATCAGCTAGTTTTCTTTGATTTTCAGTTCTTTCTGAATAGATATATTTGTTCTCTTCTCTGTCCATGATATACGGAGAACTCTTCTGTAACACTTATATTCAAAAGCACATATATTTTTTTCCACTGCTTTATTAAATGTCCATGGTTGACACCCATAAGATTGCCGCTGGAAATATGCATGCTCTTAGTATTATGTTCTTTGTTGACTGGAGTTTGACATGAAATCATTCCTAACTGTCGTTCCCTTGAAATGTATTGCCTTATCTGCCATGTTGTCTCTTGTATAAATTTCAATATCTTTTGTAGTGCACACAGAGATTGTTTTCTGTCTAGTGTTGTTTCACTATGTCAGTGTCTGTATGTCCAGTGTCTGTTTGTCTAGTGTTGTTTCAGTATGTCAGTGTCTGTATGTCCAGTGTCTGTTTGTCTAGTGTTGTTTAACTAGGTCAGTGTCTGTATGTCCATTGTCTGTCCAGTGTTGTTTCACTAGGTCAGTGTCTGTATGTCCAGTGTTGTTTCACTAGGTCAGTGTCTGTATGTCCAGTGTTGTTTCACTAGGTCAGTGTCTGTATGTCCAGTGTTGTTTCACTAGGTCAGTGTCTGTATGTCCATTGTCTGTCAGTGTTGTTTCACTAGGTCAGTGTCTGTATGTCAGTGTTGTTTCACTAGGTCAGTGTCTGATGTCAGTGTTGTTTCACTAGGCTGGTGTCTGTATGTGTGTCTGTCCCTCGTCTAAAGTATCAATATGTTATATGTGTCTACAAGTTTCATGAAACTTGGAATTATATTTTCTCATACATCAGATTGAACCAGTGGGATCTAAACGGACTACCTGGACACCCGGAGAGGTCATTAAATGTCCAACTGAGGTAAGAGTAAATCACCAAATAGACTGTCTTTATGAGCTTAGTCTAGGTCTCTATATCAAATATCACCATCACTTATTACAAGCAGCTATCACCAGAAACTATCACAAACACATTATCACATTAACCATAGGAAACTATCACAAACACATCATCACATTTACAACGAGAAGCTATCACAAACACATCATCAAATTAACCACCAGAAACTATCACAAACACATTATCATATTAACCATGAGAAACTATCACAAACATATCATCAAATTAACCACCAGAAACTATCACAAACACATCATCATATTAACCATCAGAAACTATCACAAACACATCATCATATTAACCATGAGAAACTATCACAAACACATCATCAAATTAACCATGAGAAACTATCACAAACACATCATCATATTAACCATCAGAAACTATCACAAACACATCATCAAATTAACCATCAGAAACTATCACAAACACATCATCATATTAACCATGAGAAACTATCACAAACACATCATCAAATTAACCATGAGAAACTATCACAAACACATCATCATATTAACCATCAGAAACTATCACAAACACATCATCACATTTACAACGAGAAGCTATCACAAACATATCATCAAATTAACCACCAGAAACTATCACAAACACATTATCATATTAACCATGAGAAACTATCACAAACATATCATCAAATTAACCACCAGAAACTATCACAAACACATTATCATATTAACCATCAGAAACTATCACAAACACATCATCAAATTAACCACCAGAAACTATCACAAACACATCATCATATTAACAATGAGAAACTATCACAAACACATCCTCATATTAACAATGAGAAACTATCACAAACACATCATCATATTAACCATCAGAAACTATCACAAACACATCATCAAATTAACCACCAGAAACTATCACAAACACATCCTCATATTAACCATCAGAAACTATCACAAACAATCATCAAATTAATCACCAGAAACTATCAAACACCATCATCAAATTAACCACCAGAAACTATCACAAACACATCATCATATTAACCATCAGAAACTATCACAAACACATCATCATATTAACAATGAGAAACTATCACAAACACATCCTCATATTAACAATGAGAAACTATCACAAACACATCATCATATTAACCATGAGAAACTATCACAAACACATCATCAAATTAACCACCAGAAACTATCACAAACACATCATCAAATTAACCATGAGAAACTAACCAGAAATCTCACTTTCTCCCTCTCTCTCTTCATAGACATTGCCGTACCTGCGCACGGCTAAAAATAGTTAGCAGGTAACCAACTTCCATAAACGTCGGTTTTCTAGCTGTTAATGATGGCTGCTGACATTGACTACTACACAACTTCTACACAATTCAACAACATATGGGATGTCTAGTCTTCTTCTTCTTCATTAAAACAGACATCTCCATAAGCAAGAGATGAAGAAATAACTGAATAAAATAATAATTGTCAACACTGACTTCTTGATAGAACATTTCTTTAGTGTGGGATGTACTTTGTTGTTGTGTGTATGACCTGTGTGAAAATCTAGCCAGCAATGGCGGAATGCGGGAGGGCCATTCAGAGTCAGAACTGTTTGATTCTGAACACGACTTTGCTAGCGCATTTTCGCCATGTTTGGTCGGTATTTTCCGTTTCGTTTGCCGAGCTACTGAGTTAGTGCTTGAGCAACGCTGTGAGCTATGACTGTTACATGGAATGCTTTTGCTGTGTCAACCGTGCGTTTGTTGTGTGTATTCAGAAAATGGCGGACAGCGGTTATGAAGAACAAGCTCAATCTGCCGTATGCAGTTATATTGCGAGTGCAGAAAGCTGGATTTTGTCATGATTGATGTTCCCTTCGACAAGAGTTGCAATTCAAGTGATGAACAGTTTTGTGTTGCTACATTAGCGACGGCCACATGCATTTTATGCGGTGCAGGTTGTTTTTTGTGGCGGTACGCGGTTGTTTCATTCTGAAATTAGTTCACACAGGAAACATTTCACAGTTGTTAGCATTTCGTGTGACTTTCATTGGCACAGGAACGGAGCAATTATGGGGTGACCCGTTGCAGTGAAGTTGGAACCGTACTTATGAGCTATGAACTATGAACTATGACCTGTGTGTGAATGACACGTGTGCATGACATGTGTTTTATGACATGTGTGGAGTGGCGGATTAAGCCAGCACGGGGCATGTAGCAAATGTTACCGAAAGGCCCCGCTCTGAGAGATAACCTAGACAAATCAATTTCTCTAAGTAAATTACATTCAATGTACATTATGGTGGTGTTATTTAGACGATCTTGTTCCATCATGTTCCTTAACTCACTTTATATACACTTTAATGTTGAAAAGAACGTTCTCCGCTGCAGTTAGTAATCATTAAAGACAAGTAAATTCGTAAGACTATTTCTACATTTGGGAAACACGACTCTAATGAATTTTCCATTGTAAGTTTACAAAATTGCAGTTCAAGAGCCTCATGCTTTTCGTTGTTAATAGCAGCAGTTACATTAAGAAGTTCAGTGAACTGCACAAGTTCGTCGCCTAGACTTTCTTCCAAATCCTCTTAGTAAGAGCTGACAATATTTTATAGTTCTTTTCAAGATCTCTTCTGCTGTAAGAGATATTAATTGCCGAAGTATTCCAAATACACCAGTCACTCTATGGCACGCTTCCATGCGTTTAGCTAAGTCAGACAGTACATTATCAATTATAAAAATAAACACCTGCCTTTCAAATTTTTGTTTGGGTGTTTGATTTTCTACAACTTCATCGAGCGTAGTAGAGCCGCAGAAATCGTCGTACATACATATGTATGTATGTATGTATGGATGTATAAAAGTATATCTGTATGTATGTATGTATGTATGTACGTACGTATGTATGTATGCATGTATGTACGTACGTATGTATGTATGTATGTATGTATGTCTGTATGTATGTATGTATGCATGTATGTATGTATGTATGTATGTATGTATGTATGTATGTATGTATGTATGTATGTATGTATGTATGTATGTATGTATGTATGTATGTATGTATGTATGTATGTATGTATGTGTGTGTGTATGTATGTATGTATGTATATGTGTGTGTGTGTGTGTGTGTGTATGTATGTATGTATGTATGTATGTATGTATGTATGTATGTATGTATGTATGTATGTATGTATGTATGTATGTATGTATGTATGTATGTATGTATGTATGTATGGATGCATGCATGCATGCATGCATGCATGCATGCATGCTATTATGCGTGCGTGTGTGTGTGCGTGTGTGTGTGCGTGTGTGTGTGCGTGTGTGTGTGTGCGTGTGTGTGTGTGCGTGTGTGTGTGAGTGTGTGTGTGCTGTGTGTGTGTGAGTGTGTGTATTGTGTGTGTGCTGTGTGTGTGTGTATTTATTATGTATGTATGTATGTATGTATGTATGTATGTATGTATGTATGTATGTATGTATGTATGTATGTATGTATGTATGTATGTATGTATGTATATGTATGTATGTATGTATGTGTGTATGTATGTATGTATGTGTGTATGTATGTATGTATGTATGTATGTATGTATGTATGTATGTATGTATGTGTTTGATTGCATCAAATAGTATCTCCAACCATACAGTTCCCCAATACCTAATCTAGTAACTTGACTGATATATCTCTGCCCCCAACTGATATATCTCTGCCCCCTCCCCCAACTGATATTATTATCCCCCTCCCCCAACTGATATATATATCCCCCTCCCCCAACTGATATATATATCCCCCTCCCCCAACTGATATTATATCTCTCTCTGCCTAAAAGCTAAACTTAATCTCAACATGTTACCGAAATGTTATCACCTCGTGAGATAACATATCTGACAAATGGTAAATCATACAATCAGATATTGCTTAATCTGATCTTAGGGCCCTTTCCCAAATATTTTATTGTTCTGTTATATTGTTCTGTTATGTTGTTCTGTTATGTTGTTCTATTATATTGTTCTATTATATTGTTCTGTTATGTTGTTCTATTATATTGTTCTGTTATATTGTTCTGTTATGTTGGTCTGCTATGTTTTCTCATGCTTTATTTATGTTGTGTTCTGTTTCATCAGCGTGTTCATAACTTCATAGAACTTGGAATTTGTACTTTATCAAATTATCTTTTACTTCAGTGTATTTTGAGTTTATCTACATCGAATCACTTTTGAATATTTGCCTGTTGCCTTTTTTTTTCTTATTTTAATTTTGATGTCAGCTGGGACTTGGTGATAGTTGCTGGCAACATCTGCGTCTCGCTTCCTTTTTTTAACATCAACATTTGGCAGTGAGAGTCGTCAGTGTGTATTAATCATCAGGTGGGCTATTTGATTTTAATCTATGTCATTATGGCTAATACCATTTTAATGTATGGATATGCGAGTACCATATTAATTTGTGGATGTTGAAATAAGTTAACCTACTGTAACGAGATTGTTTATCTTGTAAAAGTTATCATTTGACTAGAATCTGATTACTTTCATGACATCATTGTTAGATATTACTCCGCTCTACGTCTGCTTTGTTGATTTTGAGAAGGTATTTGACAGCATAGATATGAAATCAATGTGGAATATCCTGGGAAACTATGATGTGCTAGATAAGACTGTTGACATCATCCGGCAAATGTATGAGGCGTTTTGCCTGTCAGGTTATCCACGATGGAAGACTGTCAGGAGTTCCAGGTCACTACTGGTGTTAGACAAGAATGCCTGCTGGCCCAGTATATTTTGTTATACTATTCTTTCTAGTTATGATTTAGTTATGGGATCTTCTAATGTTATCATTTTACTTATATGTGCACTACACACACTTCTGTGTACACTACCCATCACCGACACGTCCACATACACATTATATGTACACCACCCACCACCCACACGTCCATGTACAGATTATATGTACACTAGCCATCACCCACACGTCCACACACATTCTCTCTATATTGATGATACTCTGCTGTGTACACTACCCACCACACACACGTCAACATACATTTTGTGTACACTACCCACCACCCACACTTCACCGTACACATAATGTGTACACTACCCATCACCGACACGTCCATGTACACATTCTCTCTCTAAATTGATGATATTTTTCATTTCTTCTCTTTATTATCATTATTGTTCTATTGTTAGATAGTCCTTCTTCTCTACACGGCCACACTCAGGTAACATGTCTACACGGCCACACTCAAATACCATGTCTACACAGCCACACTCAAATAACATGTCTACACAGCCACACTCAAGTAACATGTCTACACACCCACACCCAAATAACATGTCTACACATCCACACTCAAATAACATGTCTACACTATATGTCCACACTCATCAAGTAACATGTCTACACAGCCACACTCAAGTAACATGTCTACACAGCCACACTCAAATAACATGTCTACACAGCCACACCCAAATAACATGTCTACACAGCCACACTCAAGCTACATGTCTACACAGCCACACTCAAGTAACATGTCTACACATCCACACTCAAATAACATGTCTACACATCCACACTCAAATAACATGTCTACACATCCACACTCAATAACATGCTACACCATCATACATGTCTAACACATCACACTCACAAATAACATGTCTACACATCCACACTCAAATAACATGTCTACACATCCACACTCAAATAACATGTCTACACAGTCCACACTCAAACACATGTCTACACATCCACACTCAAATAACATGTCTACAAGCCACACTCCAAATAACATGTCATGATTCACAGTCATCCTCCGTAATCTATCTAGCATTATTCTTTATACTTATGTCTACTGCACCATCATGTTAAAGTAAGTACATTCTTTCTCTCTATATCCTCGTCAACATTGTATATCCATCATAAACGTATTCACATGCTCATCACTCAATACTGTCTTACTCACAGTCGATATTTAAATTTATAGCATTAAATACTTATTTCTCAACAAAACAAATACATGTTTTTTATCACATGTAGAATACATTATTTTATCACATGTAGAATACATTATTTTATCACATGTAGAATACATGTTTTTTATCACATGTAGAATACATTATTTTATCACATGTAGAATACATTATTTTATCACATGTAGAATACATTATTTTATCACATGTAGAATACATTATTTATCACATGTAGAATACATTATTTTATCACATGTAGAATACATTATTTTATCACATGTAGAATACATTATTTTATCACATGTAGAATACATTATTTTATCACATGTAGAATACATTATTTTATCACATGTAGAATAGCATTATTTTATCACATGTAGAATCATTATTTTATCACATGTAGAATACATTATTTTATCACATGTAGAATACATTATTTTATCACATGTAGAATACATTATTTTATCACATGTAGAATACATTATTTTATCACATGTAGAATACATTATTTTATCACATGTAGAATACATTATTTTATCACATGTAGAATACATTATTTTATCACATGTAGAATACATTATTTTATCACATGTAGAATACATTATTTTATCACATGTAGAATACATTATTTTATCACATGTAGAATACATTATTTTATCACATGTAGAATACATTATTTTATCACATGTAGAATACATTATTTTATCACATGTAGAATACATTATTTTATCACATGTAGAATACATTATTTTATCACATGTAGAATACATTATTTTATCACATGTAGAATACATTATTTTATCACATGTAGAATACATTATTTTATCACATGTAGAATACATTATTTTATCACATGTAGAATACATTATTTTATCACATGTAGAATACATTATTTTATCACATGTAGAATACATTATTTTATCACATGTAGAATACATTATTTTATCACATGTAGAATACATTATTTTATCACATGTAGAATACATTATTTCAAATGACATAAACCCAACAACAAAATTAATATATGTAAACACTTTTTCTAACACCTAAAAGAATATCTCTAACTTAAGTATATATCTCTAATATAACGTATATAACGTTCCACTCTGGCTTATATCCATAAGAAGTATAAACACAACTTGATCTATTCCTACTTAAGTCTTCACAACTTACGTCTTACACAACTTATGTGTTCAGTACTGGGCGGTCTCTGAAGATGATGGTAATGGAGACTTCAAAGTCATTAAGAGACAGTATGTCTCAGCGATATCCTCACAAAGGTCTAATCTTCTAGAGCTGCTGATGATGATGATGTCTTCAAAGTCATTTGGGAGAAAGTATGTCTCAGCGGATGTTCTCACAAAGGTCTCAGCGATGTTCTCACAAAGGTCTCAGCGATGTTCTCATGAAAGTCTAGTCTTCTAAAACTGCTGATGATGATGACGTCGAAGTCATTAAGAGACAGTATGTCTCAGGTCTGGATCGTATCTAACGTATACCTCCTGGAGTTCTCTACTGGTTTTCTTATTCCACGCAAGTGTCTGTGTCAGAGTTCTCTGCTTCTGTCTATGCCAGAGTTCTCTTGACTGCTCTCTGTCCGTCTTCTATATGACCAGACAGTATCTTGTGGGGACTTCTAATTTAATGACTACTGGCTCTCAGCCAGACTCTACCTCTGTGTTGTTACTGGCCTCCTCTCTAACTGTCTGTTATCCTGTTCTGCCTCACTATCCTCTCCTCAAACTGTCTGCCAAGTGTGTGTGAAGCTGTTGTGTGACCAACTGTCCCTCTGCCAAGTGTGTGTGAAGATGCTGTGTGATCAACTGTCCCTCTGCCAAGTCTGTGTGAAGATGCTGTCTAACTGTCCCTCTGCCAAGTCTGTGTGAAGATGTTGTCTCGAATCTACAATGTGTATTCTATTTATCCACTGGCAATTTTCTTTGTTTCTAAATCAGTCCTTGTCCTTTTAGTAAAATTCTCACGGTCAAATCTGTTTAGTTGGCCTGGAAAATCCCAGCTAATTTGACAATCGTGACCGGACAATCACCCAGACGTTCAAAAAAGAATACAATTAACCTCTCTGGCTCCAGGAAAGAAAGAAAACAGGGCAAAGGTTCAAACCTCCAGTTAAAGAACAACCCCCTTGCTAATATATCTCTATTATCCTACGTCAACAGACCAGGTATATTGTTACCCCTTTTTCATTAAAAAAATACGTTCCTAGTTTCAGCTTGGGACTAAGAATAAATCAAGGGAACCTGGTGTCATATTCCCTGCTACACTTACAGCTACACTCAAGTAACACAACTACACAGTCACACGCAAGTTACACGACTACACAGCCAGCATCAGCAGTTATGTTATGTTATGTGATCGACGTAATGACACATTGGGCATTCCCATTCGTGCTCTGTCCTCCGTTGCAGCAGCCATTCAAAGTCCATTTGCTCACAGTACCCATGAGAAGTTGATTATTATATCTTCTCTTTTTACCACGAAGACGACACTGTCTGGCATGTCCAAACTTAACGTCTAATTCTCGAACTCGTTCCAGTGTCTGAGACCCGCCCATGTCACACAATTTCGAGCGTACCGCAATGATGATATCGGCTCTGTCCATGCTTCTGCCCACTTGAGTCGAGGCATTGTTTGCAAGAGAGTCAGCACGCTCGTTACCTCGCACTCCAGCATGTCCAGGTGTGTACAGCCAAGTAATTTTCTTGAGATGTGATCTCCGAATGATGTCCACCCATTCCACACGCATACTTCCAGATGCAATCAGTTGAAGCATATTCATCGAGTCTGATATGATGATCGTATGGGTAACCTGTTGCTCAGCCACCCATGACCGAGCCCTGAGGCAGCGGTGATCTCCATAGTCATGCTCGATGTCGTTGTCTCAAAAGCCCCGCAGTCCTCATGAAGTGTGCGACCGTTTCGTTGTGCTGAGTAAGCCCACGATGATCTGGTGCCACGCTTGACAGAGCCATCGGTGTAGATAATGATATCATCTGAATGGGAGTACTGATCCACGAGTGCAAGAATTTCCGCATTGACGACGCCCGGGGCCCATTCTCTACAGCGGCGTCCAAGTATGCTGACAACACTGGCGTAAGCAGTCATATCCTCTGATATAGGCATCCATTCTTCACCATGCCTCAACTCATCTAGAGTACAGACCTGTTTAATAACATCCTCTGCCTCGGCCATCCAGGATCGCCTCTCTTCAATCGCCTGCCCTTGTTTTCATTTATGGATTTGTGCAGAGGATGATTTGTGTCAGCAGAAACTCTCAGATAAGCTTTTACTGTGAGACCTTGTGTCTCATGGCCATCGTTGGCAATCCAAGGACATAGCGCATTGCCTCACAAGAAGTGTCACGTGTGAAACCAAGTATAAGCCTCATCGCTTCATTTTGGATCCTGTCAAACTTATCCAGCGATGTTCTGTTTACTGTTAGAAGACCAAGGCCATAGTCCACCACGCTCAGCACTAGTCCCTGATAAAGAAAAAGTAGCAGGCGTTGTTCAATATCCGCCCCCGCCATAGCTTTGAGAGCGGTTAGCCCTTTTATTGCCTTTAGGATTACGTTATCAACATGACTCTTAAATTACAGACTTTTGTCAACTGTTATTCCAAGATCCCAAGATCAGCAGTAGTAGCAGCAGCTGTACAATGTATAGAGATATCTGAAATCATAAACAGTTATTTATAACTAGCATAAATAATCAAGAAAAAAAGGACAAGAAACTGAAGGATAAATAGACGTTTCCTATAGAAATACTATTCATAATCTCATAGACATATTCAAGTTTCAGCAAGAATATGCTATCAGTTATATGAAAAATATCATCACAGCACTCCGCACGTAGCATTCCGCACATAACACTCCACACATAGCACGCCGCACATAACACTCCACACATACCACCCTGCACATATAACTCCGCCCTACACGCCAGTTCCATGTTGAGTAATCACTATTTTTGCATATTTGGTATATCGTTCGTTTCAGGCTGTATCAGTATCGACATCCATCTCTCTTAATCTGGTCAGCAACTGAGATTCGGGATGTATCAATATCGACATCCATCTCTCTTAATCTGGTCAGCAACTGAGATTCGGGATGTATCAATATCGACATCCATCTCTCTTAATCTGGTCAGCAGCTGAATCTCTAAAGGTCTAAACATGAGGAATTGACTTCATCGCACCGGGTTTTACCCCATATGCTCGGTCCCTATCCGGAGAAATGGCACATTACCTGAGAGTATTGCACAAAGCAGGAACTCTATAGCTTCTGTAACAATCCTGGGCATCTCGTTGAAAAATACACTAATTAATAGAACGGCACGGTCTAGATTCGAACCCACGACTTTCGAAGTGCAAGACGACGGCTTAGCCAGATAGACTCACCGAATAACCCTGAAACGTCTCTGTTCGAAAAGACTCTATCAATGCGTTAAGAATATCATTTCGGTCCATTTCAGCTTCCTCTGATTTCGTAGCCATGACAGTCGATCTGTCAGCTCGTTCACTACCACCGACTTCGGAGTGATCATGGACAAAAATGTAGATGATTTCTCTGATCCCAGTCTGTGTCAGTACCTCCCCTCCATCCAGTGTCGTCTCACTATTTCTGTTTCCACTTTACGAATCATACTCATGAAGTTACTAAGTATGAAAACACGAAATTAGGTATGATATACCAACCACTTCATTGCCTCTGTAACCGTCTGTACATTCATTGTCAAGCTGCTTGTGGTTGTCACGTAGGTCCCACTGGCCTCTATTATTATTTTTCGTTCTAAACGTAATGAAGGATACGTTATTTGGAGACACTCACAACAAGTCAATGTTTGTAACAATTTTATTGCTTTCAATGTAAACAATAATACTAAAACTGAAATAATAAATATAGGACTAAAACATAATAAACTAAATATTCATAGCACACAATCAACAAAGTACAATAATTCAAATACTTAGGAAGCATATTCACAGAAGATGGAAGACTAGACAGAGAGGTAGAGGTTAGAGTGCAAAAAGCAAATGCTGTAATCGACCAGATAGCCCAATTGTTAAGGCACCAAAACGTCTCATTGACAGTTAAACAACAGATGATCAACAGCATTTTCATACCTACTTTGTGTTACCAGAGCCAAACATGGACAATGAGCAAAGCGCAGTCGCAAAAAATAACTACATGTTTTAGTTTAGTTTAGTCGTCGGATCACCATCACTGCACGTCGAACAAATTAGTCCATAAGTGCTCCGATCTCTCCCTCAGTATGTCCCTCAGCGTGTGGCGACTAACGACACCGGTTCTTTGTTGGTTTACAATTCTTCTTTGTCTGCCAGCATAGCGTTCTTGTCGAGCTACACCACACTTAACTTTGAGTTCTTGCAGTCTGGTTAGAGTTGTAGATTCACCACTATTACGTGAATCATGTACACATCCTCTCTCCTTAAGGAATTTATAATATCAGCCTGGTCCATTGCTCACCCGATTTGTACAGCAGCCATACATGCAAGCCTATCCGCACGTTCATTCCTCCTTACATGGAAAATACGCTGCCTGCGAAAAGTTACCAACAACACCAGATAGCCACCAACATCAGCATAAGAAAGAAAGATGGCACAGAACCTCGCTTGAATTACATAGAGAAACAAAGAATGAAGTGAGTCGACCACTTAATAAGAATGCAACCAAACTCCACAGTATACATAGTCTTCTACAACAGATCATTAGAAAGAAGGTGAGAGGAAGACCACTAAAAGATGATTAGATGGCAAAGCAGAACATTGTTAAAACGTAAAAATAACAATCACCCAAGCCACTAGTGTAGCGCAATACAAAAATAAAAAACCATAATACTGGGCAACAACCCGGTAACAGTGTGACGACAAAAGAAGGATAACAACTCGATAACTATGTGACGACAACAGAAGGACCAACAACCCGGTAAAAGTGTAACGACAACAGAAGGACCAACAACCCGGTAACAGTGTGACGACAACAGAAGAGCCAACAACCCGGTAATAGTGTGACGACAACAGAAGAGCCAACAACCCGGTAATAGTGTGACGACAACAAAAGAGCCAACAACCCGGTAATAGTGTGACGACAACAGAAGAGCCAACAACCCGGTAACAGTGTGACGACAACAGAAGAGCCAACAACCCGGTAATAGTGTGACGACAAAAGAAGAAAGAAGATTGTAAATAAACATTGCTGTTAATAAACATGAGCCGATCTTGATAAACATAAGCCGATCTTGATAAGCATAAGCCGATCTTGATAAGCATAAGCCGATCTTAATAAACATGACCGATCTTAATAAACATAAGCCGATCTTAATAAACATGAGCTGATCTTAATAAATATGAGCAGATCATAAAATACATGCGCCGATGTTGATAGACATGCGCCGCTCTTAATAAACGTGATCGCCCGTCTGCCCAGCGTGTTCGTAGCGTTGGACTACGGGTGACTATCCCTCTGTGTAAAATATTCCATTATATTCGTCATACTTATTTTTCCTTCTTAGTGACTGTAAAAATTGTAATTTGTCGAATAATCTATTTTAGACTTTCCATAAGTAGGTCACGGATATCATAAATTACATCACACTTATGTTAAAACTACATATCATGATAGCCCATCCAATTAGCTTTCCAACCATATATAACATGCCTATTTTCAATGCAAAGAATTTGTATGGTTGCTAAATATAGAGCAGGATATCAAAATATCAAAAACCTTAAAACCTCTTCCAATGGTTAAGAGTTAATAAACAGGACATGAGGACGACAAAATAACACGAGTGACTTGCTGCTTAATCGAGTAATGAACAGATCAACAGACAGTAGAAAAAAAAACATGCATGCTTGACTAACTCGTTTAGTGCGTCTCACAACGTTTTTCCGCTGTTTAATATTGAAAATCTCTGAAACCGCGTAACCGAAATTCTTGTAGCTTTGCATAGGATCTAATGATCGTTACGTCCCGTGGTAGATATTTGTGTACTCAATAACAAACGTATGGTTTAACATTTTCTTTATTTGAAGTATACAAAAGTGACCATCTCCTAGGTCAACCATGTAATGAGAAGTATTACACCTTCATATTTGTGTGATATTTCGATTGCACCACTTGAACTATTTTCACGTGGTTTTCCCAGATTTTTCATCGCTTTATCGCCCCTATAAAAATGCACTAGGGGGAGAAGCCGCCGGCGAAAATAAGGCAAAGGGACAACGTGGTCTAAGGTCATTGAGCTGACACTGATCAAGACCATGCCCTACCTCTCGTGGTGGCTCTGGAAACAGACAGAGGATCCTATCTGGCGAAGTGGGTAGGGGAAATTTAAGGAGAGCTACCTGGTATAGGCAGTAGTGCAATCTCTGTTACGTTTTATGAGATCTACTCACAACACAGACAAGTAGAATCCCAGAGTTAATACTTCTGCACGTCTCTCCTGGGCGATGAGAAAAGCTGCATGAATGCAAAGGAATCGTAAAAATTAACAAGAGAAGAGAACAGGAGTTTTTTCGAAGCTCTTAATACCTGTACATTGTTTATTTGTTGATCAAGAATTAACAAGGTACGATTTGTCTGCAGGTATATATTCACGTTCTCTGAATCAATGGTCGCACAAAATTTGCCAGCTCTCGGCAAGAATCGTCGATAAATGTTTTACGTGTCATGCCGGTACACCGAAAGATCGCACTGAACTCCGTAACGGAGGCCAAGCGCAGATACGATTATTGGATAAAGTTGGCCCAGCCAAACCTACAGATGCGTTCTTGTGCATAAAGAAACTGCCCTCCCTGGTACAACCGAGTGCGGTACTGCTTGTAAGAATGCAAAATGTACGTTGCGCTCTTTGTGCCATGAGGGGACTGCCATCTCGGAAGAACTGGGGTGGGTGATATTGGCAAGTGCAAATTCTTAAGTTGCGTTGTTAGCGCCTAATGAAACGATCCTCTGGATTATTTGTGTGCAGCCCCAGTCCAGTGTTTCCCGTCGCCAAGGAAAATGTAGAGTAAAAATTGAAATTGCCAAGTGCCGACACGTGTCTCGAAACGGCTGAGAATGTTCATATTCCGGAATAAACTCACCGTGACTTGAAAAGTAAGGCCAATAATGTAAGGGTTTGGTCGTACACACCCAAACACTGGTGAAGGGCCTATACTTTTCTGATGCGATTATCCCACATATGTAGTGTGACATTCACAGCATGCAACCACTCCCTGGTCCAGATTAAAGAAAGGACAATAAAACGGCCAAGAATTGACCGTTGGACTGTCGAGTCCATTAGTTCCACAGGTTTAGCGAAAGCTACCCTAGTAAATAAAAAGCGGTGCAGGAACATCGGATGTGCTTGCCTAGGCACCCGTAGGAGAATAATTGGCATAGCACACAATCGCTCTTAGGCTCAGATCACATGTAAACCACAGCTTCGAGTACAAAGATGCTATACAAATTTTGGCTCAGAAAGGAGAACATTCCATTGAATGAAAGGTTTATGAAGCCTAAATCTACTCTTCATTGTTTCTTCTTCTTCTGAGTTCTCACTAGATTGGGATTTCGAGTTCTCAAATAAAGACATCTGTCTGCCTCAGATTATCAACCACGCCATACAGTTTGTCTTGGACGCTAATGTAAGTGGGCCACCTCTGTTTTCTCAAGTCTACATACTGGGGTCAGCTCTGTAGGATATAGTTCCTATGATTTCTGCTTCCCCGTTTGTGCCAACCTCTTCCCACCCTCTTCCCGCAGAAAGTTTTATCCACCCTGGCGATGGTAGGTCTGACATTCTTACTGCGTGGCTAAATCTCGAGGCAGATTGGCGACCGTAGAATCCGTTATCCCATTCCTCATTGTGAGGGGTCGTTGCACCATGTTATGCGCCTTGCGGCCTGGTGTATCAGTTTTCTGCAAGCATTTGTTTCGGGTTAGCATTCCCTACTATTCATTGTTTAAACAATCACAAAAGACCAGGTCTGACTATAATACTCACTGACGGCCGCAAACTACACATATCACACATAGGGGTTAGCTTGACTGAGCAGAACGAACACAAAGAAACAAACAGCACCCGGACTTGGTTGTTGAATAAGTTAAGTTTTCTCGTGTTTGATGATGATGAATTCACGGTTGGAAAGTCATACCGAGAATCTATCTACTGTGTTTATGAACGCAGTCACAATGCTATCATTGAGAAGAGAACACGCAGTCTGTATTTATCAACGCAGTCACAATGCTATCATTGAGAAGAGAACACGCAGTATAAAGTGGTACTATGAATAGAATTTAAAAAACCACTTTATGATTGAACATAAATTGTCTAAAAATGTTTGCTTGTAGCACGAGCACTTGATACATTGAATAACACTTAGTTTATCTACACATCACGTGATGGTATCTAGCTAATTGTAACAGATATTGATGTTGATACATTGAGTCACGTGACAGGCTGTTACCTTACTAAAGAATGTATAGAGATATATTATATATATGTATATTATGTTTGATCTCCGGACTTTACACACATAGTTTGAAAGTACTTCATGCTCTACTTGTGCGTCATTCTGATACTGTAAACAAGAATGGCACTTCTGCGAGTGTGCGTACTAGTGTACCTGTGTTTGTACCTGTGTTTGCACCTGAGTGCTTCAGAAAGATCATCGAAAGGTAAAACAATATCTATTTGATTTTTCTAAATTAATATTTGATGAAATTTATATTTCCTAATATTTCTGCAAATTACTGCAACAATTGTGTAGTTGAAGATGCTTTTGGGGGCAATGTTACATCTGTCTGTAACTAATATACAAGTAGACGATGTTACATCTGTCCGTAACCAATATACAAGTAGACAATGTTATACCTGTCTATAACTAATATCAATGACAATGTTACACCTGTCTGTAACTAATATACAATAGACGATGTTACACCTGTCTGTAACTAATATACAAGTAGACGATGTTACACCTGTCTGTAACTAATATACAATTAGACAATGTTACACCTATCTGTAACTAATATACAAGTAGACAATGTTACATCTGTCTGTAATTAATATACAAGTAGACAATGTTATACCTGTCTGTAACTAATATACAAGTAGACAATGTTACACCTGTCTGTAACTAATATACAAGTAGACAATGTTACACTGTCTGTAACTAATATACAAGTAGACATTTTACACCTGTCTGTAACTAATATACAAGTAGACAATGTTACACCTGTCTGTAACTAATATACAAGAATGTTACACCTGTCTGTAACTAATATACAAGTAGACGAGGTTACATCTGTCTGTAACTAATATACAAATAGACGAGGTTACATCTGTCTGTAACTAATATACAAGTAGACAATGTTACACCTGTCTGTAACTAATATACAAGTAGATGACATTACATCTTTGTAACCAATATATAAGTAGACGATGTTACATCTGTCTGTAACTAATATACAAGTAGACGAGGTTACATCTGTCTGTAACTAATATACAAGTAGACGATATTACATCTGTCTGTAACTAATATACAAGTAGACGCTGTTACACCTGTCTGTAACTAATATACAAGTAGACGATGTTAACCTGTCTTAACTAATATACAAGTAGACGATATTACACCTGTCTGTAACTAATATACAAGTAGACAATGTTACACCTGTATGTAACTAATATACAATTTGACAATGTTACATCTGTCTGTAGCTAATATACAAGTTGACAATGTTACATCTGTCTGTAACTAAAATACAAATAGACAATGTTACACCTGTCTGTAACTAATATACAAGTAGACGATGTTACACCTGTCTGTAACTAATATACAAGTAGACGATGTTACACCTGTCTATAACTAATATACAATTAGACAATGTTACACCTATCTGTAACTAATATACAAGTAGACAATGTTATACCTGTCTGTAACTAATATACAAGTAGACAATGTTACACCTGTCTGTAACTAATATACAAGTAGACAATGTTACACCTGTCTGTAACTAATATACAAGTAGACATTGTTACACCTGTCTGTAACTAATATACAAGTAGACAATGTTACACCTGTCTGTAACTAATATACAAGTAGACAATGTTACACCTGTCTGTAACTAATATACAAGTAGACGATGTTACACCTGTCTGTAACTAATATACAAGTAGACGATGTTACAACTGTCTGTAACTAATATACAAGTAGACAATGTTACACCTGTCTGTAACTAATATACAAGTAGACGATGTTACATCTGTCTGTAACTAATATACAAGTAGACGACGTTACACCTGTCTGTAACTAATATACAAGGAGACGATGTTACACATGTCTGTAACTAATATACAAGTAGACAATGTTATACCTGTCTGTAACTAATATACAAGTAGACGATGTTACACATGTCTGTAACTAATATACAAGTAGACAATGTTATACCTGTCTGTAACTAATATAAAAGTAGACGATGTTATACCTGTCTGTAACTAATATACAAGTAGACAATGTTACACCTGTCTGTAACTAATATACAAGTATACAATGTTGCACCTGTCTGTAACTAATATACAATTTGACAATGTTACATCTGTCTGTAGCTAATATACAAGTAGACAATGTTACATCTGTCTGTAACTAATATACAAGTAGACAATGTTACACCTGTCTGTAACTAATATACAAGTAGACGATGTTACACCTGTCTGTAACTAATATACAAGTAGACGATGTTACAACTGTCTGTAACTAATATACAAGTAGACAATGTTACACCTGTCTGTAACTAATTTACAAGTAGACGATATTACACCTGTCTATAACTAATATACAAGTAGACGATATTACATCTGTCTGTAACTAATATACAAGTAGACGATGTTACACCTGTCTGTAACTAATATACAAGTAGACATTGTTACACCTGTCTGTAACTAATATACAAGTAGACAATGTTACACCTGTCTGTAACTAATATACAAGTAGACTATGTTACACCTGTCTGTAACTAATATACAAGTAGACAATGTTACATCTGTCTGTAACTAATATACAAGTAGACGATGTTACACCTGTCTGTAACTAATATACAAGTAGACAATGTTACACCTGTATGTAACTAATATACAAGTAGACGATGTTAAATCTGTCTGTAACTAATATACAAGTAGACGATGTTACATCTGTCTGTAACTAATATACAAGTAGACGATGTTACACATGTCTGTAACTAATATACAAGTAGACAATGTTATACCTGTCTGTAACTAATATACAAGTAGACGATGTTATACCTATCTGTAACTAATATACAAGTAGACAATGTTACACCTGTCTGTAACTAATATACATGTATACAATGTTGCACCTGTCTGTAACTAATATACAATTTGACAATGTTACATCTCTCTGTAGCTAATATACAAGTAGATAATGTTACATCTGTCTGTAACTAATATACAAGTAGACGATGTTACACCTGTCTGTAACTAATATACAAGTAGACGATGTTACACCTGTCTGTAACTAATATACAAGTAGACAATGTTACACCTGTCTGTAACTAATATACAAGTAGACGATATTACACCTGTCTATAACTAATATACAAGTAGACAATGTTACATCTGTCTGTAACTAATAAAAAAGTACACAATGTTACACCTGTCTGTAACTAATATACAAGTATACAATGTTACACCTGACAATAACTAATATACAGGTAGACGAGGTTACATCTGTCTGTAACTAAAATACAAATAGACAATGTTACACCTGTCTGTAACTAATATACAAGTAGACGATGTTACACCTGTCTGTAACTAATATACAAGTAGACGATGTTACACCTGTCTGTAACTAATATACAATTAGACAATGTTACACCTATCTGTAACTAATATACAAGTAGACAATGTTATACCTGTCTGTAACTAATATACAAGTAGACAATGTTACACCTGTCTGTAACTAATATACAAGTAGACAATGTTACACCTGTCTGTAACTAATATACAAGTAGACATTGTTACACCTGTCTGTAACTAATATACAAGTAGACAATGTTACACCTGTCTGTAACTATATCAAGTAGACAATGTTACACCTGTCTGTAACTAATATACAAGTAGACAATGTTACATCTGTCTGTAACTAATATACAAGTAGACGATGTTACACCTGTCTGTAACTAATATACAAGTAGACAATGTTACACCTGTATGTAAGTAATATACAAGTAGACGATGTTACATCTGTCTGTAACTAATTTACAAGTAGACGATGTTACACCTGTCTGTAACTAATATACAAGTAGACGATGTTACACATGTCTGTAACTAATATACAAGTAGACAATGTTATACCTGTCTGTAACTAATATACAAGTAGACGATGTTATACCTGTCTGTAACTAATATACAAGTAGACAATGTTACACTTGTCTGTAACTAATATACAAGTAGACAATGTTACATCTGTCTGTAGCTAATATACAAGTAGACAATGTTACATCTGTCTGTAACTATTATACAAGTAGACAATGTTACACCTGTCTGTAACTAATATACAAGTAGACAATGTTACACCTGTCTGTAACTAATATATAAGTAGACGATATTACACCTTTCTATAACTAATATACAAGTAGACGATATTACATCTGTCTGTAACTAATATACAAGTAGACGATGTTACACCTGTCTGTAACTAATATACAAGTAGACGATGTTACACATGTCTGTAACTAATATACAAGTAGACAATGTTATACCTGTCTGTAACTAATATACAATTTGACAATGTTACATCTTTCTGTAGCTAATATACAAGTAGACAATGTTACATCTTTGTGTAACTAATATACAAGAAGACAATGTTACACCTGTCTGTAACTAATATACAAGTAGACGATGTTACACCTGTCTATAACTAATATACAAGCAGACAATGTTACATCTGTCTGTAACTAATATACAAGTAGACAATGTTACATCTGTCTGTAACTAATATACAAGTAGACAATGTTACATCTGTCTGTAACTAATATACAAGTAGACAATGTTACATCTGTCTGTAACTAATATACAAGTAGACAATGTTACACCTGTCTGTAACTAATATACAAGTAGACAATGTTACATCTGTCTGTAACTAATATACAAGTAGACAATGTTACATCTGTCTGTAGCTAATATACAAGTAGACAATGTTACATCTGTCTGAACTTTATACAAGTAGACAATGTTACACCTGTCTGTAACTAATATACAAGTAGACAATGTTATATCTGTCTGTAACTAATATACAAGTAGACTATGTTACGTCTGTCTGTAACTAATATACAAGTAGACAATGTTACACCTGCCTGTAACTAATATACAAGTATACGATGTTACACCTTCCTGTAACTAATATACAAGTAGCCGATGTTACACCTGTCTGTAACTAATATACAATTACACGATTTTACACCTGTCTGTAACTAATATACAAGTAGCCGATGATACACCTGTCTGTAACAAATATACAAGTAGACGATGTTACACCTGTCTGTAACTAATATCAAGTAGACGATGTTACACCTGTCTGTAACTAATATACAAGTAGACAATGTTACACCTGTCTGTAACTAATATACAAGTAGACAATGTTACATCTGTCTGTAACTAATATACAAGTATACGATGTTACACCTTCCTGTAACTAATATACAAGTAGCCGATGTTACTTCTGTCTGTAACTAATATACAATTAGACGATTTTACACCTGCCTGTAACTAATATACAAGTAGACAATATTACACCTGTCTGTAACAAATATACAAGTAGACGATGTTACACCTGTCTGTAACTAATATACAAGTAGACGATATTACACCTGTCTATAACTAATATACAAGTAGACGATATTACATCTGTCTGTAACTAATATACAAGTAGACGATGTTACACCTGTCTGTAACTAATATACAAGTAGACGATGTTACACATGTCTGTAACTAATATACAAGTAGACAATGTTATACCTGTCGTAACTATATACAATTTGACAATGTTACATCTTTCTGTAGCTAATATACAAGTAGACAATGTTACATCTTTCTGTAACTAATATACAAGAAGACAATGTTACACCTGTCTGTAACTAATATACAAGTAGACGATGTTACACCTGTCTATAACTAATATACAAGCAGACAATGTTACATCTGTCTGTAACTAATATACAAGTAGACAATGTTACATCTGTCTGTAACTAATATACAAGTAGACAATGTTACATCTGTCTGTAACTAATATACAAGTAGACAATGTTACATCTGTCTGTAACTAATATACAAGTAGACAATGTTACACCTGTCTGTAACTAATATACAAGTAGACAATGTTACATCTGTCTGTAACTAATATACAAGTAGACAATGTTACATCTGTCTGTAGCTAATATACAAGTAGACAATGTTACATCTGTCTGTAACTATTATACAAGTAGACAATGTTACACCTGTCTGTAACTAATATACAAGTAGACAATGTTATATCTGTCTGTAACTAATATACAAGTAGACTATGTTACGTCTGTCTGTAACTAATATACAAGTAGACAATGTTACACCTGCCTGTAACTAATATACAAGTATACGATGTTACACCTTCCTGTAACTAATATACAAGTAGCCGATGTTACACCTGTCTGTAACTAATATACAATTACACGATTTTACACCTGCCTGTAACTAATATACAAGTAGCCGATGATACACCTGTCTGTAACAAATATGCAAGTAGACGATGTTACACCTGTCTGTAACTAATATACAAGTAGACGATGTTACACCTGTCTGTAACTAATATACAAGTAGACAATGTTACACCTGTCTGTAACTAATATACAAGTAGACAATGTTACATCTGTCTGTAACTAATATACAAGTATACGATGTTACACCTTCCTGTAACTAATATACAAGTAGCCGATGTTACTTCTGTCTGTAACTAATATACAATTAGACGTTTTACACCTGCCTGTAACTAATATACAAGTAGACAATATTACACCTGTCTGTAACAAATATACAAGTAGACGATGTTACACCTGTCTGTAACTAATATACAAGTAGACAATGTTACATCTGTCTGTAACTATTATACAAGTAGACGATGTTACACCTGTCTGTAACTAATATACAAGTAGACAATGTTACACCTGTCTGTAACTAATATACAAGTAGACGATGTTACACCTGTCTGTAACTAATATACAAGTGACGATGTTACACTGTCTGTAACTAATATACAAGTAGACAATGTTACATCTGTCTGTAACTAATATACAAGTAGACGATGTTACACCTGTCTATAACTAATATACAAGTAGACGATGTTACATCTGTCTGTAACTAATATACAAGTAGACGATGTTACACCTGTCTGTAACTAATATACAAGTAGACAATGTTACATCTGTCTGTAGCTAATATACAAGTAGACAATGTTACACCTGTCTGTAACTAATATACAAGTAGACGATGTTACACCTGTCTGTAACTAATATACAAGTAGACAATGTTACACCTGTCTGTAACTAATATACAAGTAGACGATGTTACACCTGTCTGTAACTAATATACAAGTAGACTATGTTACACCTGTCTGTAACTAATATACAAGTAGACGATATTACACCTGTCTATAACTAATATACAAGTAGACGATATTACATCTGTCTGTAACTAATATACAAGTAGACGATGTTACACCTGTCTGTAACTAATATACAAGTAGACGATGTTACACATGTCTGTAACTAATATACAAGTAGACAATGTTATACCTGTCTGTAACTAATATACAAGTAGACAATGTTACATCTGTCTGTAACTAATATACAAGTAGACAATGTTACATCTGTCTGTAACTAATATACAAGTAGACAATGTTACATCTGTCTGTAACTAATATACAAGTAGACGATGTTACACCTGTCTGTAACTAATATACAATAGACGATGTTACACCTGTCTGTAACTAATATACAAGTAGACAATGTTACACCTGTCTGTAACTAATATACAAGTAGACGATCTTACACCTGCCTGTAACTAATATACAAGTAGACATTGTTACACCTGCCTGTAACTAATATACAAGTAGAAAATGTTACACCTGTCTGTAACTAATATACAAGTAGACGATGTTACACATGTCTGTAACTAATATACAAGTAGACAATGTTACACATGTTTGTAACTAATATACAAGTAGACAATGTTACACCTGTCTGTAACTAATATACAAGTAGATAATGTTACATATTTTTGAGGGTGTCTGTGGCATAGAGATTAGGTTCTCGCCTCTTGTGTCAAAGGTATTCGGTTCGCTCCCTCGTGGAGTCATCGGGATATATTTTCCATTGATCCCTGATCTCAGTGTAGGTGAGATCTAGTTTCTAGTAATATCGGAGACGGACGATAGGTCCCGTGTTAAATTTGAGTATGTAAAAGAACCCTTGTCAGTTTAGAAGAGCAGGCTGGAAAGCCGCTACCTGGGAAAATTCATTAGAAAATATTATAAATAAAATTCATACAAAATATCTTCATCTTCAAATTACGTCGGGTACCCTCGCCGGTACTACGTAGTTCGTGCACTGGAGCTGAGATCTTAATGTATAAGAAAGAAATCGGATCACACATGGTTACTCACCGAAGTGCAATGAGATAATCATATCACTCAATCACATTTGTCTGTAGCAATATAAATCATGTATTATCTCTATGATAGATTTATAAATCAGATAATATGATGAATGTCGGTCAAGTTCTCCTCTCATTTGTTGATGTCATGTTTAATCTTCATCACTTGTCTCATCTTCATCACTTGTCTCATCTTCATCACTTCCACAATGTCATCATTTTAACAGTTTCATTTGCGTCTTGTATGCTCCACTGATTTCTCTAAACGAAATATAATATGAAACAAGCAGACATTTCTTTTATCAGATCGCAAACTCACTGAGGCTTCATTACTAGCCACATTTCTTGGCATTCGTTTCCAGGACAATATTTCTACTAAATCATTCAGTGAGATATTTTCCAAGATCTATAAGGTAAGTATGTCACACTTACACACTGTATACACACACGCTACACAAACACACAGTACTCATAAAACATGCACACATCTTATCTTATCTGAATATAAATATTTACAACAGTTGTCGTTCACTGAACAACTTGTCGTTCACTGGCAGACAACTTGTCGTTCACTGAATGTCGTTCACGGAACAACTTGTCGTTCACTGGAACAACTTAGTACAAGTTCACTGGAATTGACGTTCACTAGACATTGCGTTCACTGGAACAATTTTAATCGTTTACTTAAACAACTTGACGTTCACTAGAACAACTTGTCTTTCACTGAAACAACTTGTCGTTCACTGGAATAACTTGTCATTCACTAGAACAACTTGTCCTTCACTGGAACAACTTGAGATTGTTAAACTCTGGAACTTGGACAGCTGATTCCTGCAGAAATGTGTCGGTCAGCGTCCACTATTTTCCACCTTTATCAGTGCTTTTCTTACCAAGTTGTGAGTTAGCTATGTAAGGTTTTTAGAATGTAGATACTTCATAAATCTTGATCAGATGGCCATGATACTAGGTCATTTAGCTACGTCGCGCATCAATTACGCCAATAAGAAAATATTTTTTCGTATCAAGTCACACGAGTTAATTTTAGTATGTACACTCAAAGTTTGTTAGTAACATTATGAAAGATATTCATCCAAAGACATAAGAATTAGAGCATGCGGTACACAAGTGAAGATCACACAGATAAGTCTAAAATCAATTATAGAACCAAAATAACTATATATGCTGTTGTATTGTCTCAAATATATTAGCACATAAAAAAAGCTAATTGCATGTGTTTCTACACCTACTGTTCGATCGTATCGGTTGACCTAAATAATGTGTGTTCTATAGTCGAGCTGTTTATATCAAAAACGACTTAGTGAAACTCTTTTTTTTTAGATCTAGCGGGTTAGAAAATGGGTAAAGTATGAAACAAAGGTTTGTGGTTCGAATCCTTTTCATATTTATTGTTCATATTTATAGCTCATATTTATAGTTCATATTTATTGTTCATATTTATTGTTCATATTTATTATTCATATTTAAAGTTCATATTTATAGTTCATATTTATAGTTCATATTTATAGTTCATATTTATTGTTCATATTTATTGTTCATATTTATAGTTCATATTTATTGTTCATATTTATTGTTCATATTTATAGTTCATATTTATTGTTCATATTTATAGTTCATATTTATTGTTCATATTTATTGTTCATATTTATTGTTCATATTTATAGTTCATATTTATTGTTCATATTTATTGTTCATATTTATAGTTCATATTTATTGTTCATATTTATTGTTCATATTTATAGTTCATATTTATTGTTCATATTTATAGTTCATATTTATTGTTCATATTTATAGTTCATATTTATTATTCATATTTATTGTTCATATTTATTGTTCATATTTATTGTTCATATTTATTGTTCATATTTATAGCTCATATTTATAGCTCATACTTATAGTTCATATTGATAGTTCATATTTATAGTTCATATTTATTGTTCATATTTATTGTTCATATTTAAAGTTCATATTTATAGCTCATATTTATAGTTCATATTTATAGCTCATATTTATAGCTCATACTTATAGTTCATATTGATAGTTCATATTTATAGTTCATATTTATTGTTCATATTTATTGTTCATATTTAAAGTTCATATTTATAGCTCATATTTATAGTTCATATTTATTGTTCATATTTATCGTTCATATTTATAGTTCATATTTATTGCGCATATTTATAGCTCATATTTATAGTTCATATTTATAGTTCATATTTATTGTTCATATTTATTGTTCATATTTATAGTTCTTATTTATAGTTAATATTTATTGTTCATATTTATAGTTCATATTTATTGTTCATATTTATTGTTCATATTTATTGTTCATATTTATTGTTCATATTTATAGCTCATATTTATAGTTCATATTTAAAGTTCATATTTATTGTTCATATTTATTGTTCATATTTATAGTTCATATGTCTTGGCCGGTGCCTTCCTAGGTTTTTAAAACTTCTTATTCACATGAACCGAAATTCGAAAATTTATCTCTAATGTTAAAGCAATTCTGCTGTATGGGTCACAAACATGGAGAACGACTACAGCAATAACTAATATACTGCAAACTGTGACTGTCTTATATTATATCGTCACAGATGAGAAACTTGTGATGAGAACGACACAGATTTATGTCGTCACAGATGAGAAACTTGTGGTGAGAACGACACAGATTTATATCGTCACAGATGAGAAACTTGTGGTGAGAACGACACAGATTTATATCGTCACAGACGAGAAGGTTGTGGTTAGAACGACACAGACTTATATCGTCACAGATGAGAAACTTGTGGTGAGAACGACACAGATGAGAAGTTTGTGGTGAGAACGACACAGACCCCAGTGAACAGAAAAGAATAAAAGACGCTGGTGTTGGACAAGACACACCTTCAGAAAACCCAAAGGAAATATAACAAGAAACGCCTTTACCTGGAACCCGCGAAGAAAGGGAAAGAGAGGGAAGCCAAGAAATAGAATGAGAAAAGATTTGGAGGCATAAATTATCGATATACAGAAGAGCTGGAGAGAGATGCAAGAGATAGTTAAGGACGGTACGAGTTGACTGAGGGCATATGCCCCAAATTACATACATGGCATGAGCTCGCTAAGAGCATATGCTCCAACAAAAAAACGTGACATGAGTTAGCTGAGGACATATGCCCCAAATTAAATACTTGGCATGAGCTCGCTAAGGGCATATGCTCCAACAAAAAAATGTGACATGAGTTAGCTGAGAGCATATGCCCCAAATTAAATACTTGGCATGAGCTCGCTAAGGGCTTATGTATGTCTGTGTATATGTTTGTCTGTATATATGTATATCTGTGTATATGTTTGTCTGTATATATGTATGTCTGTGTATTTGATTGTCTGTAGATATGTTTGTCTGTATATATGTTTGTCTGTATATATGTATGTCTGTGTATTTGATTGTCTGTATATATGTCTGTCTGTATATATGTTTGTCTGTATATATGTCTGTCTGTATATATGTCTGTATATATGTATGTCTGTGTATATGTATATATGTATATATGTATGTCTGTATATATGTCTGTTCTGTATATTTGTATGTATATATATATATATATATGTATATATGTATATATGTATATATGTATGTCTGTATATATGTCTGTATTTTGTATATTTGTATGTATATATATATATATATATATGTGTATGTATGTATGTATGTGTCTCAGTGTGACAGTAAGTTTGTCAAAGACCAATAATGATATCTTTTGTCTCCCACAGAAAAGTGCATTCCCATGTCCAGTGTTACCACCATCAGCTACCACTCCGACATCAGGTACCAATAGAAACATTGATGCCAACATTATTCTTATTAACGTCAGTAGTAGCAACTTCTACTTCTTCTTCTTCTATTCCTTTTCACCCCGAGGAGGTATATGTCCACAACCAAGACCTTGCAAGCTCTCATACAGTTGGCTGTGTATGTTTAAAGCTTAGTGCTTTTACAGTGTGGGGTTGCTACGAGTAATTCCACGTCAAACCTTCACTTTCGTTGTAAACAGCATCTGTAGGTGATAATGGTTCTTTTTGTACCACGAATTCGGGCCCGGCAACCACACGGGCGTCACTTTTTTACTCTTTATCGGACAGGAGAGCCGCTGTAGCGTAGTTGTTAGTGAACTCGCTTCGCAAGGCTGGTGGTCTGGGTTCAGCTCCCGCAATGCGCGTGGAATTTTTCCCGACCACGACATCTCTCAGGTCGACCCAGCCTCAACTGGGTACCAGACATGCTCTGGGAAAGTAAAGGCGGCTGGCGTGATGCTGACCACATCACCCATCGTGTGCCGACGGTCAATGAAAAATACAGGCCTAACACTGTAGTGACCTATATACCACGAGGTATTTGAAAGGGTTCCCCCTTTTATCGGACAGGAGAAATGTTTAGGCATATTCACTGAGATTTTCATCGTCTATTTTGCGGTCAGATCTCATGTGAGACCATTCATGCACCTACCCATCTACCATTTCAAGTAGCTCTCCTTCGATCCCTACCCACTCAGCCAGACATTAGTCTGTTACGAGGAGGTGGGGTAGGGTCTTGTACCAGCTCACTGACCCTGGCGCCACTTTTATATCCTTGGATATAATAGCCGTCCATCGCAAGCGATGATGACAACAATCTCAGACGTGTGCTGTTGCACCTCTCTGGTGTGTGTGGAGGTGACTGTAGAGTTCAATCCTAGAACAGAATCCCCGACCACAGGTGGGGCATACATGATCAAGGTTAGACATGTGCTTGTGTGCTCTGTCTTTTCGCGCTGCTGGTTTTCTCTGTGACTCAACAATACGATGATTCTCAGCTATTCGGTTCCTCTTTTGTTGTTACAGCGCCACATTTGGCGATCTTGCGCAAGGAATTCCCAGCACGTATTGTCTATATCGAAGCATTTCAGAGACACTTTAAGAGTGTCTTTAAAGCGTATTTTCTGTCCACCAGCTAAACGTCTGCCCCATTCGAGCTCGCCATACATCAACTGTTTTGGGATGCGTTTATCAGGCATTCGAGCAACGTGACCGACCCATCTCAATTGGGCCTTCTGCAACAGGGTGTTGACGTTTGGGATCTTTGCTCTTGTGAGGACTGCGCTGTCTGGAATTTTGTCCTGCCAGTTTATTTTTAGTAGTCTGCGTAGACAGCTTGTGTGGAAATGGTTTAATTTTCTTGCGTGTCTGCTATACACTGTCCATGTCTCGCTTGCGTACAGCAGCGTGGTTAGCACTATGGCCTGGTAAACTTTCAACTTTGTGACTATGCTTATCCCTTCCGTTCCCACACAGTGACACGTAACCTTCCGAAGGCAGCACTGGCTTTGGATATCCTATTGTTGACCTCAGAATCTATGTTTGCCGATCTGGATAGGAGATCCTTGGATATTGCGCCTGTGGCTCCAGTAGTAGCAGCAGTCTTGTATAACTTTCTTCAAACTTGTTCTATACCATGTGAATGTTAGCGAGTTTTGACAATAACTGTTTGATAACACCAGCATTTTATCACAAAATCAAGGTGTGTGTGTGTCTGTGTATGTGCGAAAGTGCTCACAAGAGCAAAGATTCCAAGCGTCAACACCCTGTTGCAGAAGGCCCAAATGAGATGGGTCGGTCACGTTGCTCGAATGCCTGATAAACGCATCCCAAAACATTTGATTTATGGCGAACTTGAAGGGGGCAGACTTTCAGCTGGTGGACAGAAAAAAACGCTTTAAAGACACTCTTAAAGTATCTCTGAAATGATTCGATATAGACACCACGTGCTGTGAATCCTTGTGCAAGATCGTCAAATGTGGCGCTGTAACAACAAAAGAGGAACCCGAATAGCTGAGAACCATCGTATTGTTGAGTCACAGAGAAAACGAGCAGCGCGAAAAGACAGAGCATACAACACACACATGTCTAACCTTGATCATGTATGCCCCATCTGTGGAAGGGGATTCTGTTCTAGGATTGGACTCTACAGTCACTTCCACACACACCAGAGAGGTGCAGCAGCACACGTCTGAGAGTGTTGTCATCATCGCTTGCGATGGACGGCTATTTATGCGCGAGTGAGTAAGTGGGGATCTGTATGTTCTTCTTCTTCTTCTTCCAACGTTTTCAGTCATCGATTTGTATACTTCTAAAGGAGTTATGGTCAACCGGAGTCCATGTACGTCTCCATATAGCTTGCCTTGGACTGGTATGGGGATTGGCCATGTGTTTTCTCTCTGTTCACTGTATGTTGGACATTCTTGCAGTATGTATGTCTCTGTCATCTTGCTGGTGCCACATGTGTATATGTCAGAAGGGCCCACTTTGTACTTGCCAAATAGATGGCACCTCAGCAGACAGTGCTGTGCCCTTAGCAGAAAAACTACAACCCGTTCCTCTCTATCAAGTTGGTAGTATGCATCATCTGTTTCATGACCTGGGTGATCTCTCAGCCATTTGTTCTTGTAGGTCATTTTTATCTGTACTTTTGCTTCCTCATATGTCATACTGGTGTTTGTCTGTGGTATACTTCCTCCTGCGTTTGTCAATATATCCGCAGTCTCGTTGCCAGGTATTCCGCAGTTAGATGGTATCCACTGTATTACCAATCTAGAAAAGATATTGCATACTTGGTGTAGTGATGCCTGCAGTTCCCCTAAACTATCATCCTCTTGATTCACAGAGCAACAATTACTGACATTCATCATCATCATCAGGTGCCGTCTCCACATCGAAGATTGGCTGCATGAATCTCCAGCATCCTCTGTCTTTCGTCTTGGTGTTGCACACTGCCAGACTGTAACCTGTCCATTTCTTAAAGTTTCCTCCCACTTATGTCTCGGTATTCCTCTTGCCTCCCCCTCAACTTTCCCTCCCCTCTAGTAAAGATTTATCATGGTGTCATGTCTTTTTATGTGCCCAAAATATTAAAAACTGACATTGCACCAGTCAAAACCAACATATCTTCCCACAGTGTGTATGTGTTTGTATATATATATATATATATATATATATATATATATGTTGACGTGGTCTCCAGTAGGTAACATATTAAATGTATCACATAGAAATATGTTTTATTTATTTACACACATATATATGTATTTATCTGACTAGTTCTAGCTACGATACAACACAAATACAAGTTGAAATTCAAGTATGCCATTCTTCTTTGTCAACGTCGACTAACATGACAAAGAAACATGTGCCGGATGACTAGGACAACCCGCGCTGGATGACTAGGATAATGTGTCGAATGACTAGGACACCTGTGCCAAATGACTAAGACACTGTGCCGGATGACTAGGACACATGTATCTGATGACTAGGACACATGCACCTGATGACTAGGACACTGTGCCTAATGAGTAGAATACCTGTGCCGAATGACTAGGACACATGTACCTGATGACTAGGACACATGTACCTGATGACTAGGACACATGTACCTGATGACTAGGACACATGTACCTGATGACTAGGACACATGTACCTGATGACTAGGACACATGTACCTGATGACTAAGACACTGTGCCATGAGTGCCATGTACCTGTGCCAATGTGCCATGTACCTGTGCCGAATGACTAGGACACTGTGCCGGATGACTAGGATACATGTACCTGATGACTAGGACACTGTACCTAATGAATATGATACCTGTGCCGAATGACTACTACAAGTTTGCCGGATGACTACAACACTGTGTCGAAAAACTAGGACACCTGTACCGGATTAAGTTTTTCCTAATTACTAAAAGAATATCTTGTATCTAGTGTTGACTTCTAATAAATGAAATGTGAGACCATTCTTCACTTAGCTACAAGCACTTACTCAAACGAGAACTGAGAGCGTAGGACATGAATATTTGAAAACAAGAAGAATTGACATGCCCAGGAAATACTTTTGGGGACATTCCCTGTAAGATCTTGTCAGGTCCGTGTCCAGGTAATACTTGTCGGGGACATGTACAGGTAATACTTGTCGGGGACATGTACAGGAAATACTTGTCGGGGACATGCCCCGGAAATACTTATCAGAGACATGCCCAAGAATATCTTGTCGGGAAGATATCTAGCTTGGATGCATGCTCTGAGACCACCGATCTCAGAATTACTACAGACAAACTGAAACAGTTCTTTGTTTTCAAACTTTGCCTGGAGATAGTAAGAACTCATAATCGTGTCATTAACGCTTCATCTAATTGTCTCTGGAAACATCTTCTCATGACACTTCATCTAATTGTCTCTGGAGACATTTTCTCATGGACATTTCATCTAATTGTCTCTGAAGACATTTTCTCATGGACGATTCATCTAATTGTCTCTGGAGAGATCTTCTCATGGACGCTTCATCTAATTGTCTCTGGAGACATCTTCTCATAGGCATTTCATCTAATTGTCTCTGAAGACATCTTCTCATGGACGCTTCATCTAATTGTCTCTGAAGACATTTTCTCATGGACGCTTCATCTAATTGTCTCTGGAGACTACCATAACGACATCATCACCGCTGAGAGTCTGACTGTACAAAATCGTATATATGTTACCGTCATTAAGTCAATGCTATTTATTATGAATGTATCAACTACAACTCTCTCGTTGACGCTCTAATATTTGATGTTCTCTTCTCCAGTTCACAGACTCAGACCTGCAGATATTAAAGTTATTGCAGCACTTGGTGATTCTCTGACGGTAATATCATGCATCTATTATTTGTTTCTCTCGTGCAGACATGGGTGTGTGTGTTTGTGTCTGTGTATGTCTGTATGAATATATGTCTGTTTGAATGTCTGTATGGATGTATGCATATATGTATGTTTGTATGGATATGTGTCTGTATGGATGTATGTCTGTATGTATATCTATATGGATGTATATCTGTATGGATGCATGTCTGTAAGGATGTGTGTCTGTATGTGTGTGTCTGCATTTATGTGAATTGACATACTTGTAAGTTTTCCAGGAAATACGAAAACCAAGATAAAGGTTAAAGTTCAACTCTCCGCTCCAATCAAATACGAAGACCGAGATTAAGGTTAAAGTTCAACTCTCCGCTCCAATCAAATACGAAGACCGAGATTAAGGTTAAAGTTCAACTCTCCGCTCCAATCAAATACTTCTAATGGGGATGTCTGAAATGTCTTTGGATAACAAAAGTCGAGCTGGCATCCTTCTCGGAAAAGAAGAAAGTACAAAAAGCAAATCTCTGACCCCCTCACTACTAGAAACGTCCAGAAGATGTGACCTCCTAGCATTATAAGACATGTCATCTAATAGATGTGGCCAATGGCACCAACGATGGATAGGTCAGCTGTGCTGGCAGGATGATGACACGACCCGTGAGAGGATACAACGATGGATATGTCAGTTGTGCTGGCAAGAAGATGACACGACCCGTGAGAGGATAAAACGATGGATATGTCAGTTGTGCTGGCAAGAAGATGACATGATTCGTGAGAGGATTAAACGATGGATAGGTCAGTTGGGCTGGCTAGAAGATGACACGACCCGTGAGAGGATAAGGAGAATTGCCTTCTGACCAAGACAAAAAACAAGTGTGAAACGACATTGGCAAACCTGGATTGAATGATTAAACACGAACAACTAAACTGGCAACAACTGCGTGCATATGTGTGTTCTTGCTCGTGCGGGCGGGCGGACGAACGTGTGGGCATGCTGGCGGGCGGGCATGTGTGTGTTGTCTGTATATCATGTATGTAGCAAAATGAAAACTTAAGAATATATAGCAGACAAATCTACATATAAAATATAGAACATACATCGCGCACACACCGAACACTGTCATACTCCAAGATGTCTTCACATACTCCGATATGTCTTCACATTCTCCAATATGTCTTCACATTCTCCAATATGCTTCATTCTCAATATGTCTTACATACTCCAAGATGTCTTCACATTCTCCAAGATGTCTTCACATACTCCAAGATGTCTTACATTCTCAATATGTCTTCACATTCTCTATGATGTCTTCACATTCTCCAATATGTCTTCACATTCTCCAAGATGTCTTCACATACTCCGATATGTCTTTACATTCTCCAAGATGTCTTCACATTCTCCAAGATGTCTTCACATACTCCAAGATGTCTTCACATTCTCCAATATGTCTTCACATACTCCAAGATGTCTTCACATTCTCCAATATGTCTTCACATACTCCAAGATATCTTCACATTCTCCAATATGTCTTCACATACTCCAAGATATCTTCACATTCTCCAAGATGTCTTCACATACTCCAAGATGTCTTCACATACTCCAAGATATCTTCACATTCTCCGATATGTCTCCACATTCTCTATGATGTCTTCACATTCTCCGATATGTCTCCACATTCTCTATGATGTCTTCACATTCTCCAAGATGTCTCCACATTCTCTATGATGTCTTCACATTCTCCAAGATGTCTCCACATTCTCTATGATGTCTTCACATTCTCCAAGATGTCTCCACATTCTCTATGATGTCTTCACATTCTCCAAGATGTCTCCACATTCTCCAAGATGTCTCTACATTCTCCAAGATGTCTCCACATTCTCCAAGATGTATCTACATTCTCCATACACACCCAGATACACCCACGCGTGCTCATACATCTGCATGCACACACTCACACACACAGAGATACACACAAGCACACGAATATACCAATATACACATGTACACAGACAAACGTACACACATACAGAAGCACACACAATATGAAGAAGATCGTGGCATATCCCAAAGGACGTAGCCATCAACCACAGTAAACGAGTCGTTGATTTTCTAGGCACCACTTATACGTTCAGTAGTTTGCCATTGCTTTCTGAACGGTACAATACACAATATACATTATCTAAAACGTGTGAATGTGTATATTCACTAAATCTGATATCACATGTCTCTGACGTCACTAGGCAGGGCGTGGTGCTCAAGGAGGATTGCCAGGTTTACTGGTCGACTACAGGGGGCTATCTTGGAGGTTAGTTTCTTGTATCTTGGCTATTTTCTTGTTCATAAGTTTCGATTTAACTGTCTCTCTCTCTGTCTATCTATCTCTATATCCGTTTTCTGTGTTCTTTTTTAAAATCTTTGTTTGTATATAGTCTCGTCCAAGTGGTTACCGTGGCCCAGATTTGGGGTGTAAAGAATAGAACCACTGTTACCTGTCACGCATGTCGTAAGAGGCGACTCAGGAGGTTTGGCTGAAATCGGATGCACGTGTCCGCTAGGGAATGCTAACCCGAAACAATGCTTGCAGAAAACGGATGCACCAGGCCGTAAGGTGCATAACATGGTGCAACGACCCTCACAATGGGGAATGGGATAACGGATTCTACGATCGCCAATCTGCCTCGGAGATTTAGCCACGCGGTAAGAATGTCAGACCCACCATCACGAGGGTGGTCAAAACTTACTGTTGGAAGAGGTCGGCACAAACGGGGAAGCAGAAATCATAGGAATTATATCCTACAGAACTGCCCCAGTATGCAGACTTGAAAAGAAAGAGGTGGCCCACTTACACTAGCGTCCAAGACAAACTGTATGGCGGGGCTGATAATCTGAGACAGACGGCTGCCTTTATTAGAGAATTCGAAATCCCAATCTAGTGAGAACGCAGAAGAAGAAGAAAGTACATAGTTTGGTATGTGTGTGTGTCTCTCTGTATGTATCACAGCTTATTGTTAGTTCTTTCCTAATATAAACAGTTGATAGATACAGGAGATGATGTTTTGTAACACTTGGTTCTGGCCATGCCTCAAATAAAATCTAGATCGGGGTCTCTCTGCTAGAGTTGTCAGACATGATCACTCAATCAACCTTACATGACCGATGTCTCTCTGCTAGAGTGTCAGACATGATCACTCAATCAACCTTACATGACCGATGTCTCTCTGCTAGAGTGTCAGACATGATCACTCAATCAACCTTACATGATCGATGTCTCTCTGCTAGAGTGTCAGACATGATCACTCAATCAACCTTACATGACCGAGATCTCTCTGCTAGAGTGTCAGACATGATCACTCAATCAACCTTACATGATCGATGTCTCTCTGCTAGAGTGTCAGACATGATCACTCAATCAACCTTACATGATAGATGTCTCTCTACTAGAGTGTCAGACATGATCACTCAATCAACCTTACATGACCGATGTCTCTCTGCTAGAGTGTCAGACATGATCACTCAATCAACCTTACATGATCGATGTCTCTCTGCTAGAGTGTCAGACATGATCACTCAATCAACCTTACATGACCGATATATCTCTGCTAGAGTGTCAGACATGATCACTCAATCAACCTTACATGATCGATGTCTCTCTGCTAGAGTGTCAGACATGATCACTCAATCAACCTTACATGATCGATGTCTCTCTGCTAGAGTGTCAGACATGATCACTCAATCAACCTTACATGATCGATGTCTCTCTGCTAGAGTGTCAGACATGATCACTCAATCAACCTTACATGACCGAGATCTCTCTGCTAGAGTGTCAGACATGATCACTCAATCAACCTTACATGATCGATGTCTCTCTACTAGAGTTGTCAGACATGATCACTCAATCAACCTTACATGACCGAGATCTCTCTGCTAGAGTGTCAGACATGATCACTCAATCAACCTTACATGATCGATGTCTCTCTGCTAGAGTGTCAGACATGATCACTCAATCAACCTTACATGATCGATGTCTCTCTGCTAGAGTGTCAGACATGATCACTCAATCAACCTTACATGATCGATGTCTCTCTGCTAGAGTGTCAGACATGATCACTCAATCAACCTTACATGACCGAGATCTCTCTGCTAGAGTGTCAGACATGATTACTCAATCAACCTACATGATCGATGTCTCTCTGCTAGAGTGTCAGACATGATCACTCAATCAACCTTACATGACCGAGATCTCTCTGCTAGAGTGTCAGACATGATCACTCAATCAACCTTACATGACCGAGATCTCTCTGCTAGAGTGTCAGACATGATCACTCAATCAACCTTACATGATCGATGTCTCTCTGCTAGAGTGTCAGACATGGTCACAGAATGAATCCTACATTGGTAATGAACGAGAAGATAGATAGGATGGCATGGCTACAATATCAGAAGGAGCTGCAATGGACCGAAATGACATTCTTAACGCACTGAGAGAGTGTTTCCGAACAGATGAGTTTCAGGTTGTGAATCCTATTTGCTGACTAGATTGAGAGAGATGGGTATCGATATTGGTACAGCCTGAAAAGAACGACATACCAAATATGCAAACAGATTGATTAATCAACAATATTGATCTAACATGTTGGGCAGGTGGGCGCTGTTGGATTTGTTGAGGCGGGGATCGGAACACCTATGTATGTGTCTGGAGGGCTATGGAGATAGTCCTCTGACAACTAAAAGCTGGTGTATCCTAGAAAACGATTAACCAAGTCTAAAATACAAACGCAGAGTGAATCTATTACAACAGAGACCGGGTCAGAAACAAAATTTATCATAGCCATCATCGTGGTAGACTTCAGGTTTATGGGATGGTAGATACAGGTCAAACAATGAACGACATACTTCAAGATCTCATTCATTCAACTTCAGATCTACACGGTATCATGATTTGGTTTTGTTTACTTAGACATTGTTCATGATTCAACACTTAGAATAGGATGTGTCATGATCAACACTTAGAATAGGATGTGTCCATGATTCAACACATAGAATAGGATGTGTCCATGATTCAACACTTAGAATAGGATGTGTCCATGTTTCCAACACTTAGAATAGGATGTGTCCATGATTCAACATTAGAATAGGATGTGTCCATGATCCAACACTAGAATAGATGTGTCCATGATTCAACAGTTTAAAATTAGAATGTGTCCATGATTCAACATTTAGAATAGGATGTGTCCATGATTCAATCCATCAAACATAAAAACACACATTCAATCACTCAATTATAAAGAGACATTCATACAATTATGGTTCACATTTTAAGAGAAATGTTTGCTATATTACAGTATCGGAGGTGATGGGACTATTCCATTGCTACATTACAAGTAAGTTACTTCTACATTGCTACATTACCAAGTAAGTTATTCTACATTAAGAATTACTTACATTCTACATTCAAGTAAGTTACTTCTACTCAGCACATTCTACATAGCAATGTTACTCCACATTTACATTCAAGTAAGTTACTTCCACATTGCTACATTACCAAGTAAGTTACTTCACATTCTACATTGGTCTTCACATTGCCATTAAGTAAGTTACTTCCTACATTGCTACATTACCAAGTAAGTTACTTCTTACATTGCTACATTACCAAGTAAGAATTAATTCACATTGCTACATTACCAAGTAGTTCTCATTCATTACCAAGTAAGATTTTCACATTTCTCCACATTGCTACATTACCAAGTAAGTTACTTCTTACATTGCTACATTCCCTGTAATTCACATTGCAATAAGTTAACTTGCTAATTACATAGTTCTTACATTGCTACATACCATTTACTTACTTGCACTACAAGTAAGTTACTTCATTGACATTACGATCTCACATTACTACAAAGTAAGATTAATCTCCTCACATTGCTACATTACCAAGTTTCAAGTTACTTCTCCACATTGCTACATTACCAAGTAAGTTTACTTCCATACATTACTACATTACATTACCAAGTAAGCTTACTTGCTACATTGCTATCAATTTACTCAAGTAAGTTACTTCGTAGATTGCTACATTACCAAGTAAGTTACTAGATACATTGCTACATTACCAAGTAAGTGACTGGACTGAATATATGTCATGTTGACGTCATCACAGTTGTCCAGGATAAAGTGGAATAAAACAAAACTGCTTGTAAACCTTATGTAACGTATAACTGTACAGAGCGTATGTAACTGTACTAACTGTACAGAGCTTATGTAACGTGTAACTGTGCAAAATTAGAATAATATTATTAAATATAAATGTGAACTTGAGAAAATTAAATTGAATGTGTGAAATTACAGTATTATATAAGTTCATCATTATCATCACCATCATCTCTAATAGCTTGTCCTGAGTAGAACTTTGCCACCCCCAACAGTCCTTCGGAATTTCTCTCTCTCTCTCATAGTTCAGATGTTCCGCCTCTGCAGCCGTCAAGTTCAAACCATCAGTTACATCCTGAATCCATCTTCTCCGTGGTCTCCCTCTTCTCTTCTTTTCCGGTATGCCTGCTTCCATGATGGTCTTCTCCGGCCCTTAGTATCTTTTTATATGTCCAAAATATCTCAATTTTTTCTTTCTTATTTGTAGCATCAGTCAGTTTTCTTTGATTTTGAGTTCTTTCTGGATAGATCTATTTGTTCTCTTCTCTGTCCATGATATACAGAGGACTCTTCTGTAACACTTATATTCAAAAGCACACATTTTTTTACACTACTTAGTTAAATGGCCATGCTTCACACCCATACATTGCTACTGGGAATATGCATGCTCTTAGTATTCTGATCTTTGTTTTCCTATCAGTTCCGTTCCATATTATTTTTAGTTGTTTAATTTTTTTTTGTAAAGCCATGTTTGTTCTTAACTCTGCCAATGCCGGTTTCAAGCCCGGATGAAAAAGGAGGAGGACTTGTGCGTGAGGCCAGCTACCTCATCACAAGAAATTGAAGTAGCTACAGAAACTTGTAAGAAAGGACGCCATACCGGTAAACCAACCAGCCAGGTGGTGTGCGGTGCACCTAGTGCATCAATGACGGTTGCTGATGAAAGCCGCTTTGCGGAAGTCAGCAACCCGACTCGTACATTACTTGGCTCAAAAACACATACTAAAATTGGATTTTGGAATGAGAACGATGGCCACGGCTACAAAATCAGCCCAAATTGCAGAAGAAATGAAGAGATACGAGCTGGACATACTGGGGTTAAGTGTTGGTGAGATGGCCTGGAACAGATAGAAGAGTAGTTAGTGGATTAACTTTCATATATTCAGGGAGAGAAGATGGTAAGCATTTTGAAGGAGTGGGTATAATGATGACACCTAGAGTAGCAAAGAGCATGTTAGAATGGGAACCCATCTCGAGTCGGATAATTAGAGCCGCTTCAGTACCAGGCATGTCAATATGACAATACTGCAGTGTTATGCACCAACAAGCGAGGCAGACGATGATAAGAAAGACACATTTTATAAGCAACTACAAGATCAAATTAACAAGACCAAAAAACATGACCTGTTAGTAGTAATGGGGACTTTAATGCCAAGGTTGGAAGTGATAATGTAAGGGTAGAGAGAGCTATAGGAAAACAAGGTACGGTATAAACACAATGAATGAGAATGGAGAAAGACTGGCGGAGTTATGTATGCTGTCGAACTTAGTAATTGGAGGTACCATCTTTGCACATAAGGAAATTCATAAACTTACTTGGCACTCACCAGATGGAGTGACCAGGAATCAGATTGACCATATGTGCATAAATACACAATTTAGAACATCATTGCTGGATGTACGTGCATACAGAGGGGCAGATGTAGGAAGTGATCATAATTTATGCATAGGTAAATTGAAACTGAAATTAAAAATTCACCATACTAAAAAGAACAACTGCGAATAGACAGTCAAAGGCTACAAAATAATGAGGTAAAGAGGAATATCAGCTCGAACTTAAGAATAGGTTCGAGTTACTCAATGGTGAGAATGAACAGAACATTGAAGACAAATGGACTAAGATAAAGGACACACTATTGGGGGCAGAATATAGTAGCGCAGGATTAAAGACAAAAGACAGAAAACCCTGGATAAACGATGACACCTGGAAATGTATTCAAGAAAGAAGAAAGATGAAACTAGCAATATTTAATACTAAGGATGCAACAGATGAAATCCAAGCTAAAGAGGAATATAGACTAAAAGACAAGGAAGTGAAAAAAGCGGCTAGAAGAGATAAAAGAGCATATGTCAATCGACTGGCCGAAGAAGGGGAAAAGGCAGCTAAGACTGGAAACAGTAAAATACTATAATAATAATAATAATAATTCCTCTCGTACCATTATACGTTACATGGGGCCTGCAAGTAATTTCTCCATACCGCTCTATCCTGGGCAACTCGCTCAATCAAGGGATATCATTATTGGTCTCTGACAAACTTACTGTCACACTGAGACACATACATACACATACATACACACATACATACATGCATACTTACATACATACATAAATAATAATAATAATTCCTCCGTACCGTTATACGTTACATAGGGCCTGCAAGTAATTTCTCTATACCGCTCTATCCTGGCAACTCGCTCAATCTCCTCCATGGAACTGAGACCGATATTTTCTACCTCTCTCAGCAAAGTTCTTTCAGGTCTCCTAGGTCGACCTCTTTCTTGAACCCTTTGCACCCCACTTCAATGCCTGCTTTGATATTCTTTGATCATTTCTCCTCAAGGTGTGCCCAACATTCATCTTCTCTTTCTTATAACAGTTGTCACTAGTGGTTGACCAGACATATCTCTGATTTCATCACTTCTCCTGAATTAATTATTCCATTTTATGTTCATTATTTTTCGCAGACATCTATTTTCAAATGCATTCAACTTGCTTTCTATATCTTTAGTCATTTTCCAACTCTCGCTAGCATATGTTAGGATTGATACAACATTTGAATTGAAAATTCGTAATTTAGTTTTAATACTATATAACTTGCAGTTCCATATTTTATTTAGACTTTTAAAAGCTGATGTTGCTTTGCCAATTCGTATCATAATTTCTTTTTTTAAAATTTCCTGTGCAATCAAAATTGCTACCTAAATAGGTGAACTGCTCTGTTATTTTTATTATTTTAGATTCCAGTGTGATATCTGCATTACTTGCCATAGGTGTCTTCATTATATTTGTTTTTCATAGCTTATCTGCAGTTCAACTTTTGATGCTATAGATGACAAGTTGTCTGTTTTTCTTTGCATATCTTGATTGTTTCTACTTAACAAGGCAATATCATCTGCAAAATCCAAATCTTCTAGTTGACTATTTTCTACCCAATCGATGCCAGTTTCACCCCTGCAACAGTTTCGCATCACCCAGTCAATGGCCACTCCAAACAATAGTGGAGATAGAATACAGCCTTGCTTTACTCCGGTTTCAACCATAAACCAGTCGCTGTGTCCACCATCAGTGCGAACTGCACACTGTGAACTATCATAGAGGCTCTTAATAATGTTTATTATTTTGTCTGGTATTCCATAGCATCTCAGAATATTCCACAGAGAGATTCTGTGTAGACTATCAAAGGCTTTTTAAAATCGATGAAATTTAGTATGAGTGGTTGTTGCTTCTCAATATGTTCCTCCAAAATTAGTCGTAGGGTAATTATTTGGTCTAAGCAGCTTCTCCCAGGTCTAAAACCAGCTTGTTCTTCTCTCAGGGTTGTGTCCACTGCTCCTTTGATTCTATTAAGAATGATTTTGCAGAAAGTCTTGGTCATTACTGATAATAGGGTGATCCCTCTCCAGTTGTTGCATTCTTTGAGATCACCTTTTTGGGGGATCTTAACAATTATTCCTTTCTTCACTAAAACAACTTACTGGAACTTTTGTTTCAAAGTGTGGCCCAATCAAGAGTAAAGATGGTAAAGTTCTAACATCAGATACCGAGCAGAAGAAAAGATGGGCAGAGCATTTTGAAGAAATATTAAATAGACCTGATCCACCAGTACTACTCTAGTTTGACGAAGAGACAAGAAACAGATAACTACCAATTAACGAAGAAATGTTAAGTGTAGCTGAGGTCAAGGAGGCAATCAATTCCTTGATGAACAATGAGGCAGCGGGTGATGACAACATTACTGCAGAAATGCTCAAAGCGGCTGATGATACAACTATTAGCCAGGTGCAAGAACTATTTAATAAAGTATTGGAAGAAGAAACTGTCCCAGATCAATGGAAGAAGGAAATAATTGTTAAGATCCCCCAAAAAGATGATCTCAAAGATTGCAACAACTGGAGAGGGATCACCCTATTATCAGTAATGACCAAGACTTTCTGCAAAATCATTCTTAATAGAATCAAAGGAACAGTGGACACAACCCTGAGAGAAGAACAAGCTGGTTTTAGACCTGGAGAAGCTGCTTAGACCAAATAATTACCCTAAGACTAATTTTGGAGGAACATATTGAGAAGCAACAACCACTCATACTAAATTTCATCGATTTTAAAAAGCCTTTGATAGTCTACACAGAATCTCTCTGTGGAATATTCTGAGATTCTATGGAATACCAGACAAAATAATAAACATTATAAAGAGCCTATATGATGGTTCACAGTGTGCAGTTCGCACTGATGGTGGACACGGCGACTTGTTTATGGTTGAAACCGGAGTAAAGCAAGGCTGTATTCTATCTCCACTATTGTTTGGAGTGGCATTGACTGGGTGATGCGAAAATGTTGCAGGGGCGAAACTGGCATCAATTGGGTAGAAAATAGTCAACTAGAAGATTTGGATTTTGCAGATGATATTGCCTTGTTAAGTAGAAACAACCAAGATATGCAAAGAAAAACAGACAACTTGTCATCTATAGCATCAAAAGTTGGACTGCAGATAAGCTATGAAAAACAAATATAATGAAGACACCTATGGCAAGTAATGCAGATATCACACTGGAATCTAAAATGATAAAAATAACAGAGCAGTTCACCTATTTAGGTAGCAATTTTGATTGCACAGGAAATGTAAAAAAGAAATTATGATACGAATTGGCAAAGCAACATCAGCTTGTAAAAGTCTAAATAAAATATGGAACTGCAAGTTATATAGTATTAAAACTAAATTACGAATTTTCAATTCAAATGTTGTATCAATCCTAACATATGCTAGCGAGAGTTGGAAAATGACTAAAGATATAGAAAGCAAGTTGAATGCATTTGAAAATAGATGTCTGCGAAAAATAATGAACATAAAATGGAATAATTAATTCAGGAGAAGTGATGAAATCAGAGATATGTCTGGTCAACCACTAGTGACAACTGTTATAAGAAAGAGAAGATGGAGATATGTTGGGCACACCTTGAGGAGAAATGATCAACGAATATCAAAACAGGCATTGAAGTGGGATGCAAAGGGTTCAAGAAAGAGAGGTCGACCTAAGGAGACCCTGAAACGAACTTTGCTGAGAGAGGCAGAAAATATCGGTCTCAGTTCCATGGATGCGATTGAGCGAGTTGCCCAGGATAGAGCGGTATGGAGAAATTACTTGCAGGCCCTATGTAACGTATAACGGTACGAGAGGAATTATTATTATTATTATGTTTGTTTTTCTTTTAATTCTCTTCATCTCATTTCCATCTTTTGTTAACAGTGAACCAAGATATTCAAAACTGTTCACATCTTCTACGTTCTCTCCTTGTCACATGCTTTCAATTCGTTGTAAACACATACTTTCAATATTGGTAGTGTTACAAATGTAGTGCACACGACCGGATTGTTATGTCAAGTTGTTTGTTCACATTCGACATATCCTGTTGACTTCTGCACTTATATCGTGTTAGTGTTCTTGTCTGATACCAAGAAACAAAAGAATATTGATCGATTTATGGTAACAAGCATAGATATATATATCCTCTCTTCGGTCATTACGTCTCAACATGTTGTATACGCCTCAGTGGCGGTGGATTGGGTGAGTGGTGAGGGAGAGAGGAGCAAATTTGAATAATACATACAGCAATGGGTTAGTGACTTGGTCTATTAACCCCGACGTTCTGAGTTCGAATCACGCTGCGGACAGTTTGCTTGCAAATTATTTCCGTTGATTTTAACAAAGGACGATGGCGCCACCCGTTCAGAAAGCAATGGCAAACTACTGAACGTATAAGTGGTGCCTAGAAAATCAACGACTTGTTTACTGTGGTTGATGGCTACGTCCTTTGGGATATGCCACGATTTTCATTATCATTTAATAGCATGGATCAGGGGCGGCTCGTCATTAGGGGCCAGTGGGGCCAGACCCCACCAAAAATATTGAGTAGCCTGTACTTATTATTTTAGAGATTATTTGTTCATAATTATTACTTTCAACGAGATACTGATTAGCTTTGAAAGTTGATATATAACGCTAAAATATCATACACAGTCTGAAATTTGAAATTCATAATCTTTTACCCCTAATTAGTATACGCCTCTGGTCATTAGGGGCCAGTAGAACCGGTCCTACCAAACCAAAAAGAATTATCTTGTACTTATTATTTTAGAAATTATCTTTTCGTAATTATTACTTTTAACTTGACACTGATTAGCTTTGAAAGTTGAATATATAACACTAAAATATAAATATTATATCAGAATAATATAACAATCCTGTTATTTATATAATATCTCCTTATTAAAAACATTATATATACCGAAGCTCCTCATTTTGCCTCTAATACTTCAAGCATTGTGCCGTGTTCTATTTCTGGGGCTAGTTTACAAGTTCTTACATAAGATGTAACATTGCGACCTCTGACCTTTGATCGCTATTGCAATGATAATTGCCAAAACAATGTAATTTTCATTCAGCCGATAGATAAATTCATTCTTACGCGGCCAAACTACTTCCCAGATAAACGAGGACTCTAGCTCAAATAGTCCGTTTAATTATCGATTGAATCCCCAATTTTATATAAAAATAGTATATAATTATAGAAAATAATAGTAATAAATAACAAACCATAAAATAATATGATTAGTTTTAGGGGATTGTTCCTTGCATTAATACACATTGTCTACAGCAATTTTCTTTCCTACAGTTGAGTTAGTTGTGACAAGTGATTGTCAACTGAGTTGAGTTAGTTGTGACAAGTGATTGTCAACTGAGTTGAGTTAGTTGTGACAAGTGATTGTCAACTGAGTTGAGTTAGTTGTGACAAGTGAATGTCAACTGAGTTGAGTTAGTTGTGACAAGTGAATGTCAACTGAGTTGAGTTAGTTGTGACAAGTGATTGTCAACTGAGTTGAGTTAGTTGTGACAAGTGAATGTCAACTGAGTTGAGTTAGTTGTGACAAGTGAATGTCAACTGAGTTGAGTTAGTTGTGACAAGTGAATGTCAACTGAGTTGAGTTAGTTGTGACAAGTGATTGTCAACTGAGTTGAGTTAGTTGTGAAAAGTGATTGTCAACTGAGTTGAGTTAGTTGTGACAAGTGATTGTCAACTGAGTTGAGTTAGTTGTGACAAGTGATTGTCAACTGAGTTGAGTTAGTTGTGACAAGTGAATGTCAACTGAGTTGAGTTAGTTGTGACAAGTGATTGTCAACTGAGTTGAGTTAGTTGTGAAAAGTGATTGTCAACTGAGTTGAGTTAGTTGTGACAAGTGATTGTCAACTGAGTTGAGTTAGTTGTGACAAGTGATTGTTAACTGAGTTGAGTTAGTTGTGACAAGTGAATGTCAACTGAGTTGAGTTAGTTGTGACAAGTGAATGTCAACTCAGTTGAGTTAGTTGTGACAATTGATTGTCAACTGAGTTGAGTTAGTTGTGACAAGTGATTGTCAACTGAGTTGAGTTAGTTGTGACAAGTGAATGTCAACTGAGTTGAGTTAGTTGTGACAAGTGAATGTCAACTGAGTTGAGCGAACACGTAAAAACATTTTTAACAAAATGTTACAAAATACTAGAGATTTACAATACAAAAACAATGACAATACACAAGACATGCTTGGACCAAATTGCCTTTATCAAGCAAAAAATACAACAGAAATGAAGAATTTCAGTTCTTTTATTACATATACAATTAAAATCGTGGAGTTTACAGCTCATTTACCGTGGAGATTATATATTACAAAATCACCATATATATATATATATATGGCTCTCTAGACTAGTTGACAAGCTCGCGTTATTTTTTTTTTTTTTTTTCATGGGGGTGAGGCATGTTCAATTTGTGTTCCAGAGATTTAAAAAAAATCTTCTCTAGGCGCTCCTGTCGTTTGATGTGTCCGAAATATTTAATTGTCCTTGGTTTTATATTATTTACTAGCCAACTATCTTTAGTATCAAGCTGTTGCAGAACAGAAACATTTGTTCTTTTCCTGAAAAAGGTAATAACTTTCCGCAATAGACAAATAATAGTAAATACTCCTTCTTCTTCAGCGATCTCTGGTCATGCGCTTAATTTACTGTGGACCACAAACTGGGCAGTCAGCTTCAGGTCCGTCAGGTTTCCCAAAGCTTAGTTTTCATGTCGACTGGGTGTGGCGACATGTTGATTCTCAGCTCACACAGCAAAGGACAGTCTTGCAGGATATGCTCCGGTGTCTGTTCCGTCTGCCGATACCGGCAGAGAGCTGTTTGACTTATTCCTAGTCTATATAAGTGTTTGTTGAGTCTGCAGTGCCCGGTGCGTAATCCTGGTCTGTTATGTTTCGGTCTTTGATGGAGTCTTTTCCATAATCATATCCAGTATTTGTCTTCCAGTCTACTGCAAATTTTCTCTGTATGAGGGTTTTGACCTCTTGAAAAGACTAGGTTGGTAAACTTGCTCTTTGGCACTGCCCTCCTTAGCTAAGACGTCGACACTCGCCCGAGTAGTTACCGGGGCCCAAATTTGGAGTGTAAAGAATAGAACCACTGTTACCTGCCACGCATGTCGTAAGAGGTGACTAAGGAGGTCTGTGTCCTAAACGGATGCATGTGTCCTAAACGTGTAGAAGTCTATGCATTTAGGGCCTACCAAACCAATATACAACGTATACACTTTCTTGGCAAAGATCAAACATATCACAAAGAGTGATTAACATTGGTTCGTAAAGAATGAACGCAAAGAAGAAGAAGACATCGACACTCTCATTGCCTGCAATGCCACAGTGAGATGGAATCCACTGCAAGTGAATTTCTGCCTTTTCTGAAAGCTGAGCAAGTTCTCTTTTTAGGTTTTGTACTGTGCTGTCAGCGGATTTAGCCTCCAGGGCTTGTATAGCTAACAGTGAATCTGTAAGAAATACCATCTTGCCTGCAGGTGCTTGCGGCTTATTCATGTGCTATGTTGCCATCAGAAGTGCTAAGAGTTCTGCTTTGTAGTTGGAACATATTCTTCCAGTAGGGGCCGCTAGAGACACCGTAAATACTCAAAAAACCACGATTTTTGCCGGGCCCCACCAAGAAAAATTACCTCGAACCGCCACTGGCTGGGATTATTTTTTATCGTTGTATTCGATACATTATTCATATTGCCCACCCACATTTCTGCCTAGTATAACAAGCTGATCACAGAAAGAGAAATACATGTCGCCATCGGCGTGTCTGTTGAAGATGTTATTAGATTATGTCATGTTGGTAAAGTTGAAGATATCATTAGATACATGTCATGTTGGTAAAGTTGAAGATATCATTAGATACATGTCATGTTGGTAAAGTTGAAAATGTCATCATGTCATGTTGGTAAAATTGAAGATGTCATTAGTTACATATCATGTTGGTTTGTATTCATGTTCTCTATAAAAAAAATGACCGTCTTTGGATTTAAATGTCAAATATGTTTTATTTAATAAGTGAGCCACTGGAAACATCACCATGCATACACTACAACATCTGTTGAACCTGACTGTACACCTATAGGTCTACCAGAAGTGATATGATGCAGGTTTAATAATAACATATTCCAACAACTAATTGGTAGTTTATGTTGCAAATTTATTTATGTACAAATGTGACTTGTGTTACAACAATAATAATGAAATGTGTACTTCACAGATTACGACAGTACAACAATAATAATGAAATGTGTACTTCACAGATATCTTACGACAGTACAACAATAAACTGTATGGATATTCAGAAGGTGTTGCTTCATTTAAATCCAGACTCAATATGGCGAAAACTGGAGCCATGTCCGAGTAGGTTGTTGTTAAGTAGCTGTAAGGCCTTAAGTCTACGATATAAGTCGGTACTAGTTATTTTTTGCCCTGAGTCTTACAGTCTTCTTAGTTGGGAATATCATGCCTCTTCTGCTGTTCTTTCACAGTCAACGTCTATGATTGGTACTGACGCTAGACACGACAACAAATGTAAACCTAGTCAAAGTATTGTACAACTAAGTCTAGACAATACATTATCTGCAACAAGTCCTTGTCAATCCCAATCAGAATGTGAGTTATTCAGTGCTACATAGAACCTATAGTGACATACGGATGCGAGTCATGGACAATGAACACATAGATCGACAAATCTCTGAGGGCCACAGAAATGTGGTTTTACAGAAGAATGATGGGAATCCCATGGACTGCTAAAATGACTAATGTTGAGGTATTGAATAAGATCAAGACACAGAGAAAGCTTATCTTAAATATATAAGACAAAGCTCAATGAAATTGTATGTCTGTACCAATTGTTTGGAGATATCTGGACATCCTATGGACTTGAAATTTGGCAAGAAGGTGGCTTTCATGGATACGGAGAGGAAAAATTATCAAACTAGACATTTTTTTACGTTTCTATAACCATATTCCCAACTTAACGCACATGGTCTTTCTGTATAGAAATCACCGAAAGCGTATATCCATGATTTCACGACGATGCCGGTCACATGATGCGCAAAGCGATCATGTTGTTATAGTCCGGTGACGTCTTTCGCATATCACACGAATACTAACAAATGTATGGGTATTTTAACATGTAAGTTCTATAGACGAATGCATAAGATGCTCAACTGCTATCTGGGAAAAGAACATGTTCAATCTCACGCTTGACCAATTTTAAAAAAAAATTGTAATACATCGATAAGTTAATAATCTGAATAAAGTTAATTTGCAAATTGTTATTTTTCAACTTTCACGGGAATTCAGTTGTATCAGGTTTTACTGGCTATCGGAATGAACTACAGTTTATGTGGGCTCGGAAGATCAGCGGAAAAGGATAACAAATTAACTTTAAAAGTAGTTTAGATTTAAACTAAACCCCCTGTGCGAAGAACGGGTAAATTGCTAGTCATCAATATAAGAAAGAGGCAGTCATCATTTTACGGGCATGTAATGAGGACGGGAGGTTTAGAACACATTGTGACAACCGGTAAAATCGAGGGTAGACGAGACAGAGGAAGACACAGAGAGAACATTTTGGATAGCCTGACTTCATGGCACGGTAGATCGTCAACATCTGAGTTGATAGCAAACACCAACGACAGAGATTTGTGGAGATCCATGATCGCCTACGCCAGCCGGCACGGCACCTGATGATGAAGTCTAGACAAGACATCAAATTTTTCTCATTCAGAAATATATCATTAGTTCATGATATTTTGATTGATTTTATTATTCTAGTTTGAATTTAATCATATTTGATGGCTTTATTCCGTCAGTATATCATAGATACATTGACGACGGTATTGGCATTACTGATATGCACGAAGCTGATTTGTCCCGCTTCATAAATTTCATCAATGATTTCAACCCTGCTATTCGATTTACCTCTCACATCTCCACTTCTTGTGTCAACTTTCTTGACATCACCATCAATAAATCCACCATCGCAGCTTCAGTATATTATAAGCCTGCTGATGTGCATAGTTTTCTCCTTTATACTTCTTCCCATCCCCAGGCTTGTCGTAATTCTTTGCCATTCTCCCAACTCTTGCACCTTTGTTGCATGTGTAACGAGGACGATGATTTTCTTGATAGGCTCGCGAGACGCTTGATTCCTTCCGTAGACGCCTATACCTGGAGGATGTGCTTGCATCTGTTATTTTTCGGGTTCATCTAATTTCTGGCCAGGATATTGAGAAAACTATATCAATAGTAATCAATAAATCTAGAGAAACAAAACTGGCAAACATTTTGGTAAAGGAAGAGAGACTGGAACAAATATAAAGCTGAGAGAGGAGATGTTTCATGAGAGGGAAGATGTTTGATGAGAGAGGAGATGTTTCATGAGAGGGAAGATGTTTAATGCGAGGAGAGATTTTGCTGAGAGGGGAGATGTTTGCTGAGAGAGGAGATGTTTGATGAGAGGGGAAATGTTTGTTGAGAGGGGAGATGTTTGTTGAGAGGGGAGATGTTTGTTGAGAGGGAAGATGTTTGTTGAGAGGAGATGTTTGTTGAGAGGAGATGTTTGTTGAGAGGGAGATGTTTGTTGAGAGGGAGATGTTTGTTAAGAGGGAGATGTTTGTTGAGAGTGGAGATGTTTGTTGAGAGGGGAGATGTTTGTTGAGAGGGGAGATGTTTGTTGAGAGGGGAGATGTTTGTTGAGAGGGGAGATGTTTGTTGAGAGGGGAGATGTTTGTTGAGAGGGGAGATGTTTGTTGAGAGGGGAGATGTTTGTTGAGAGGGGAGATGTTTAATGAAATGACTTTTGTTTGTTTTCATCTTCTATTAAGTGAAATATTGGAGCAAGCTCAGAATCTAGTGCAACGTTTGAAGGATGACAAACATGTGGACATTGCTAACGACTGGAAACTGATCACCATCTTCATTGGGGCAAACGATCTTTGTGATTGGTGCATAGATGAGGTGAGTTCAACTGTGCTAGTCGAGCCAAGATGAGGTGAGTTCAACTGTGCTAGTCGAGCCAGGATGTGGTGAGTTCAACTGTGTTAGTCGAGCCAGGATGTGGTGAGTTCAACTGTGTTAGTCGAGCCAGGATGTGGTGAGTTCAAATTAGATAATCATCTCTGCCTCGTAACATGATGAGAACATATTTACTCACCTTTGTTTCTATTACAAAATTGAGTTGAGATCAAATAATGTCTGGTTCTTGTGCAAAGTTGGGGAGAGATCAAGTAATGTCTGATTCTTGTACATAGTTGTGGAGAAATCAAGGAATGTCTGGTTCTTGTACATAGTTGTGGAGAGATAAAGTAATGTCTGGTTCATGTACATAGTTTGGGAGAGATCAAGTAATGTCTGGTTCTTGTACTAAATTAGGGAGAGATCAAGTAATGTCTGGTTCTTGTACATAGTTGTGGAGAGATCAAGTAATGTCTGGTTCTTGTACAATTAGGGAGAGATCAAGTAATGTCTGGTTCTTGTAAAATAGTTTGGATAGATCAAGTAATGTCTGATTCTTGTCCAAATTCGCCATGGTCATTGAGTCACGATTATGTATCGATTCCTCCCCCTCGAATAATGGCTGGCACATTCCGTTTCTATGACTTTTTTGTGTTGAGTTAGTTCTCTAGACAGTTGCAGTCTCCTGCTGATGAGATCTGTCTTCCCGAGTGTGTCCTGGGTGTGCTCCCTGGACACTATAGTTTGAATCCGGATATACTTGGGGAAAGTGTTATAGAAGTAGTATGCTGAAAAATTGTCTTTTCAAACGGTTAAAACCCTCATACAGAGAAGATCTACAGTAGACTGAGAAGACAAATTATGGACATTGATATGGAAAGACTTTCTCAAAGACTTAAGGAGAACAGACCAGGATCAATATATTTCGCTCTATACCGGACACTGCAGACTCAACAGACACTACATAGACCAGATTAAGTCAGCCGCTCTATACCAGTGCAGTCATGGAACAGACCACGTAGCTATGCCTGAAGACTGTCCTTCTAATGAGCCTGAAAGAACAATGTGACCACACAATATCGACCTGAAAACTAACCTGGGAAATGGACGACCTAAAGCTAATTGTCCAGTTTGTGGTCCACAGTAAACTAAGCGCATGACCAGATATCGTTGAAGAAGGAAACCTGAGAGACCTGAAGCTGACTGCCCAGGTTGTGGTCCACAGTAAACTAAGCACATAACCAGAGATCGCTGAAGAAGAAGTAGCAAGTTTTGATTAAAATATAAAATAATGTCAGTGATGAGAAACAAACTCATTAAACAATGACAAATTTGTTTATATCAAATGTCACTAACCAAATGCCATTATTGTGTGTGAAAGTCCATGATCACTCTAAGCGATGTTTTTGATAGGACAAATTTAGTGCTGTCAACTACAGACGTAACTTAGAAGAAACTTTAGACTACCTCTTTGCCAATGTCCCTAGAGCATTCGTTAATCTTGTGGAAATTTTGGATTTGGAGTTTATTAATATATTGGACACGACGCCGATCTGCAAGTTTGTTCATAAGTAAGTGATCTGTGCAGTCAGGTATCTTTCTTATCTCAGATGTTACTGTAGATGTATGAGATGTTACTGAGATTCACTGTGAGTGTTACTGTGAGATGTTACTGTGAGATGTTACCTAGATGTTACTGTGAGATGTTACTCTAAGATGTTACTGTGAGAGGTTACTCTAAGATATTACTGTGATATGTTACTCTGAAATGTTACTAATCTGTGAATACAATATGTAGAAATAGTTTCAGGAGTTGCTTGCTCTGTGAGGATGTTACTTGCTCTGTGATGTTACTTGTCTGTATGTTACTTGCTTTGTGATGTTACTTGCTCTGTGATGTTACTGCTGATGTTACTGCTGGATGTTACTGCCGTATATTACTTTGTGATGTTACTTGCTCTGTGATGATGTTACTTGCTCTGTGATGATGTTACTTGCTTTGTGATGTTACTTGCTCTGTGATGATGTTACTTGCTCTGTGATGTTACTTGCTCTGTGATGATGTTACTTGCTTTGTGATGTTACTTGCTCTGTGATGATGTTACTTGCTCTGTGATGATGTTACTTGCTTTGTGATGTTACCTTCTCTGTGATGTTACTTGCTCTGTGATGATGTTACTTGCTCTGTGATGATGTTACTTGCTCTGTGATGATGTTACTTGCTCTGTGATGATGTTACTTGCTCTGTGAGGATGTTACTTGCTCTGTGAGATGTTACTTGCTCTGTGATTAGCGGATGATGTTACTTGCTCTGTGATGATGTTACTTGCTTTGTGATGTTACTTGCTCTGTGAGATGTTACTTGCTCTGTGTTGATGTTACTTGCTCTGTGATGATGTTACTTGCTCTGTGATGTTACTTGCTCTGTGATGTTACTTGCTTTGTGATGTTACTTGCTCTGTGATGTTACTTGCTCTGTGATGATGTTACTTGCTCTGTGATGATGTTACTTGCTCTGGATGATGTTACTTGCTCTGTGATGAGTATTGCTTGTGATGTTACTTGCTCTGTGATGTTACTTGCTCTGTGATGATGTTACTTGCTCTGTGATGATGTTACTTTCTTTGTGATGTTACCTTCTCTGTGATGTTACTTGCTCTGTGATGATCTACTTGCGCTGTGATGATTTTACTTACTCGGGATGATGTTACTTGCTCTGTATGATGTACTTGCTCTGTATGATGATGTTACTTGCTCTGTTATGATGTTACTTGCTCTGTGATTGTGATGATGATACTTGCTCTGTGATGATGTTACTTGCTCTGTGATGATGTTGTTTAGCTCTGATGCTAGTGTACTTGCTCTGTCATTGTGATGATACTACTTGCTCTGTGATGATGCTACTTGCTCTGTGATGATGTTACTTGCTCTATGATGTTACTTGCTCTGTGATGTTACTTGCTTTGTGATGATGTTACTTGCTCTGTGATGATGTTACTTGCTCTGTGATGCTGCTCGCTCAATTGTCTAGTTACCTACCCTCTATTTATCTCCCCATTTATATCTTTTCTCCTGGTTAACTTGTACATATGTAACTAACTCATATTCACTTACGCTACAGACTTGTCTGCGACTGCGCATCAAACCCTAAAACTCCCGAAGATCGTGATAAACTAATCAAACTGAGAGAAGGGTATCAGGCTGTAACACGTCAGTTGGTCTCCTCGGGACGGTATGACAGCAGTGATAATTTCACTGTCGTGTTACAACCATTTTACGAGAACACAACAATCCCACTGAAGGTCAGTCTATGTTCAAATCTGTCTGTCTGTATCTGTCTGTATATGCCTGCTACTATCTGTTTATGTCTGCTTCCGTCTGCTTCCGTCTGTTTTTATTTGTTTCTGTCTGTCTCTATCAGCTTGTGTCTGTTTCTATCTGTTTCTATCTGTTTCTGTCTGTTTCTGTCTGTCTCTATCAGCTTCTGTCTGTTTCTATCTGTTTCTGTCTGTTTCTATCTGTTTCTATCTGTTTCTGTCTGTTTCTGTCTGTTTCTATCTGTTTCTGTCTACTTCTGTCTGTACTTGTCGTATGACTAATGTCTACTACTATGACTGCTTATCATAACAAACAATGTTAGTAACAAGTTCAATGTTTATATTTGCAAGTTTCCTTCCAAGTTGGTAAACAGTATTTAACAATACTGTCTCAGGACAGTCTTGATTTAACAACACATCTGGGCATGCAGGTAAACTAACTGAACACACACCTGGACATGGAGGTACACTTGTGTACCAGTAAAAACGTTACCGTGATACAGTATACCAGTATACTGAACCTATTACAACAAACGAACACACCTAATTGTAACTTCACTCACATTTAAGAATCAAACAACACAAAAGAACTAACACCAACGTGACGATTCAAGAACAGTAATTATAAAGTATCTATTGTAGATTGACATTTCACATAATCATTATTCATAAACATAATGCACCATAATACAATAATAATAAATCACATCTCACATAAATCAAACTTATTGAAAATTGCCAAATTTAGCAATTAATAGTATTACTGTAAATTAATCTCCTAGTCCGTATTCCTTATCCTTCGTAACACAAAGAGCCTCACAACAACAAATACCAGTCTTGCAGAACTTTAGGATCACACCGTGGTCTAAACAGTACAACAATCACGCCGACGACATAAGACAGTGACTCACGACGAATTCAGTCCTGTAGAATATATAACATCATCCTAGATGCCAAAACAGTAGGAACGACGTTGTCTAACCAAAAGACAGTGACTCACCACATTTTCAGTCTTGTAGAATATATAAAATCACTCAGATGCCTATCATCACCACCAAACAATCACAATAAAGGGCAATAAATCAAAAGGGAATAAACAACTAAAATATAATCAGGGAAATTTATCCCCCTTATCCCCAGGAACAGTAATACTGTTACATTCTTCCTGTCTTTCCTTTTCAGAAGATTTCCGAAATCTTCTACATAAAAATGTCCCCTGTACACCCAAAAATCATCACTCATCCTTCAGATATGGCAGAGATAGACAATCCTTTCATCCACTAAAATACAACATCTGTCCCTCACCACATTTATACTTGTTCTTTTTGATAGAACGCATTTGCTTCAAAAATGGACAGTCATCATAGAAATATAAAGTTAAACCCATTCACTCTAGACATAATCAACATAAACAAGTGCAAATCTGAAGACCATATTGGAAGTGGTGTGACCAGGTTGTAAATTTCACTGTGATTTAAAACTGGTCCACTGATCAAGAGACTCTCCAAGTCTGCACTTCACTCTCCCTCAACATATAGCATGGTATTCAAACATGTGGAAGAAAGAAAAAAACAGATTAATCTCATGTCAACAAGTTTTCATACCGGCACAAAAACGTCACCACCTCAACCTATGGCGTTTCTACCCTTAAAAAAAGTATATTCATATGCAGACAATATAAATCGTAATCTCTGGCGTTTTTTTTTTTATTAACTTTTTTTCTCGTTAAGGCATTCCAATTTATCCATAAGCTGAAAGTTTTCCTCTTCCACTTTAACGAGCTCTTTACGTAGATATAAAATGGTACTTTTCGTCTCTTTCATACCCCTAATCCCTTCCCACTCTATCTCACTAAAACCTGCCCACTTCCTAAATTCCATATTTTTCGTTTCTACCTCTTCGTTACGTATTTTAGTCCTTAAACACAAATTTGACACCTGCCATAAGTCGATCATCCACTGTGATTCCTTAGCGTTTCTTATTCTCTGATCTCTCTATTTCTTAATCCTCCCCTACCGCTATGTCTTTAAATTCTTTCTTGGCTTCATATCTATCTTCCCTACTTCTCCAGTCACCCTCATTTTCATCCTCTCCTACAGCTATGTCTTTAAATTCTTTCTTGGCTTGATATCTATCTTCCCTACTTCTCCAGTCACCCTCATTTTCATCCTCTCCTACAGCTATGTCTTTAAATTCTTTCTTGGCTTGATGTCTATCTTCCCTACTTCTCCAGTCACCCTCATTTTCATCATCTCCTACCGCTATATCTCTAAATTCCCTATTTGCTCTATTGTCCCTACCCTGCTTACCTATCTGACTATCATTCCTTAGTACCTCGTTATATCGTTTCGACCCTCTAGTTCCCTCTACTGGACGTTTCACCTTCACCTCACCCACCATTCCTGCCATCGCTCTTCTAGTAGATGCATGAATACCTAATGCATAACTCCTTTGAGTCCTCAGAGTTATGTTCTCTGGTCCTCCACGTATCGTATTTCTAACCATTTCCATGGGGACCCATCCTCTAAAAAATCTCTCCCTGGGACAGTTTCTAACAATATGCCCTATTTCCTTACACCTAAAACATTTCTTGTTGTTATAACAAGGTCTATATCCATCTCTTCTAAATGGCCAGTATTTCGTTTCTTGAAATTTTCTATCTCTACTGGCACACATTTTAGCTATATGCCCCACGCCTCCAAAGACGTAACATGTTGAATCTTTATTCAGGTGTCTTCCGTCACTCCCCAAAACCCTCTCCTGTCTATTTATTATCCGCCATGGACAGTTTCTGACGAGATGCCCCGGCTTCCTACACCCATAACAACAAAATTCACGACAGTGGTAGGACATATGTCCCAACATACCACAAGAAAGACATTTCCTTTCCCGAACAAGAACATTATCTGTTAACTCATCTATACCCTCGTCAGTTATTTCAACCTTATCTAACACTCTGGGAAAACATGTCCTTCCGAACATGAACATTATCTGTTAACTCATCTATACCCTCGTCAGTTATTTCAACCTTATCTGACACTCTGGGAAAACATGTCCCTTCCCGAACATGAACATTATCTGTTAACTCATCTATACCCTCGTCAGTTATTTCAACCTTATCTGACACTCTGGGAAAACATGTCCTTCGAACTGACAGATCCTGTTAACTCACTATAACACTTCGACAGTTCATTTCCCACTACCACTAGAGAAAGACATTTTCTTTCCCGAACAAGAACATTATCTGTTAACTCATCTATACCCTCGTCAGTTATTTCAACCTTATCTAACACTCTGGGAAAATATGTCCCTTCCCGAACATGAACATTATCTGTTAACTCAATCCCATGAGCTGTCTCATGTATATTAGTACGAGACAGGTTATACATATTTCTAGTTTTCTACTCTCCCTATCCATGAAAACAAATATATTAATGCAAACAAGCAAAACATGTACAAATGTCGTAATATTTGTAAATTTTAAATATTTGCACTTCCATACACAATATTACCTGAATAGATAAGTTTCCTACCTATTTCAAACCCTACAGTATACACTCTAATGCAAACTAAATACTTGAGTCCTAACACAAACAAAACACTGTGGCCAATAGCAGAACGCTACCCTCTGACCTTAGAAAACAAATCTGCAGAAATCTAAATTTTCACAACAAATAACATGGAGTACTCAATCAACCCAGGTTGGTCGTATCACTGGCCATGGACACTATTTGTCCAGTAAAACGTTACCGTGATACAGTATACCAGTCTACTGAACCTATTACAACAAACGAACACACCTAATTGTAACTTCACTCACATTTAAGAATCAAACAACACAAAAGAACTAACACCAACGTCACGATTCAAGAACAGTAATTATAAAGTATCTATTGTAGATTGACATTTCACATAATCATTATTCATAAACATAATGCACCATAATACAATAATAATAAATCACATCTCACATAAATCAAACTTATTGAAAATTGTCAAATTTAGTAGTTAATAATATTACCTTAAATTAATCTCCTGGTCCGTATTCCTTGTCCTTCGTAGCACGAAGAGCCTCACAACAACAAATACCAGTCTTGCAGAACTTTAGGATCACACCGTGGCCTAAACAGTACAACAATCACGCTGACGACATAAGACAGTGACTCACGACGAATTCAGTCCTGTAGAATATAAACATACACTAGATGCCAAAACAGTAGGAACGACGTTGTCTAACCAAAAGACAGTGACTCACACTTTTCAGTCTTGTAGAATATAATATCAGATCCAAAAGTTAGGAAGAATCGTGCTTGTTGAACGCAGGGGAACAAACAACGCAATATATACAATAAGAACAATGGAAAGATCAATAGAAATGAAGTTGGACTTATACCTATGTTTCATAGACTACGCAAAAGCTTTTGATAAAGTAAAACATGGAGAAATAATCAGCATGTTAGAAAGTATAAATATTGCTGGTAAAGATCTTAGACTGATCAAGAATTTGTACTGGCAACAAAGCGCAGCCATTAGACTAGAGAGTAAGATTGGAATCTATCAGGTGATACAGTTAGGAGTACGACAAGGTGCGTACTTCACCAGACCTATTCAACTTATATAGCGAAAACATCATGAGATCTATAGAAGAAAAGACAGGAATAGCAGTCGGTGGACAAAACATAAACAACCTAAGATACACTGATGACACAATTCTATGGCTACAAATGAACACGATCTGCAAGACTTGATAGACATACTAGTGAGAGAAAGTGAAAAGAAAGGATTAAGCATGAATATAAAGAAAACAGAGGTTATGGTTGTCTCCAAGAAACAAGAAACACCAACATGCAATATCAAAATAAATAACACAACACTGAAACAAGTCCATCGATTCAAGTATCTAGGAACATTCTTAACATCAGATGGAAGATGTACAACAGAGATTAGGAGTAGAATAGCTCAAACGAAAGCAGCTTTTATGAAAATGAAGAACACACTATGCGTGAACTCACTACCAATGACACTGCGAAAACGAGTACTCCAATGCTATATTGAACCAATTCTTATGTATGGCAGCGAATCATGGACACTGAACAAACAATCAATACGATCATTGGAAGCCACAGAGATGTGGTTTTACAGAAGAATGTTGAGAATTCCATGGACAGCAAAGAAAACAAACGTGGAGGTTTTAAATCAGGTCTGCACACAAAGAAACCTTATCAAAAGAATAAGAATCCGACAATCAAGGTTCTTCGGGCATATAATGCGAAGAGAAGGTTTAGAACATTTGGTGACTACAGGTAAAATTCAGGAAGGAGAGATCGTGGAAGACAGAGGAGAAGATGTTGGATGGCCTGACATCATGGTTCGACAAAATATCGACGTCAGAACTGATTACATGCACCAAGCAAAGAGAGTTGTGGAGAGACATGATCGCCTACGCCGGCAGGCATGGCACTTGATTGAGAATATATAACCTCACTCAGATGCCAAAACAGTAGAAAAATAACATTATACAGATGTTTATACAGTAGATAACGACGTTGTCTAATTAAAGAAAACCATCACGACTGTCTTGTCCCTTATCCATTTTCTATGCCCGTCCTACTGTCCAGTCCCAGCCTCAATCATAAATCGACTACCTCAACAGTACTGCTCACCGTACAGTCCCAGACTCAATGTACAATCCGACTTGTCACTCAAAAATATTTAAAAAACCCGATTTCGTTTACAACTCAGGTAACCTCCGTGACAACTGATGAGCTGTCATGAACTATCATCACCCCAAACAATCACAACAAAGGGAAATAAATCAAAAGGGAAATAAACAACTAAAATATAATCAGGAATTTATCCCCCCTTATCCCACAGGAACAGTAATACTGTGACACACTAACTGAACACACCTGGGCATGGAGGTAAACTAACTGAACACACCTGGACATGCAGGTAAACTAACTGAACACACCTGGGCATGCAGGTAAACTAGCTGAACACACCTGGACATGCAGGTACACTAACTGAACACACCTGGGCATGGAGGTACACTAACTGAACACACCTGGGCATGGAGGTAAACTAACTGAACACACCTGGACATGCAGGTACACTAACTGAACACACCTGGGCATGCAGGTAAACTAGCTGAACACACCTGGGCATGCAGGTAAACTAACTGAACACATCTGAGCATGAAGGTACACTAACTGAACACACCTGGGCATGCAGGTAAACTAGCTGAACACACCTGAGCATGAAGGTAAACTAACTGAACACATCTGGGCATGCAAGTAAACTAACTGAACACACCTGAGCATGAAGGTAAACTAATTGAACATACCTGGGCATGCAGGTAAACTAACTAAGACAATATCTACTACAAGTGACAGAAGTATGAATACGACAAGCATCATAAATGCCCTCTGCTTCACATGCGTGCAAACAAAATCAGAGATATCGAACCATCTAATTAGAATGGGGGTTAAATGTGGACAAGCACAGCTTGTTTGAATAGAGAAATAAAAATATAGAGAAAGAAAGATGAAATGTCAATAACAAACCACTCACTCTCCCTCTCACACCGATCTCACTATTACTCCATTCCTCTTTCAATCACTCCTCTCTTTACTCTTCCTCTCTCACTCACCCCTCTTTACTCTTCCCTCTCTCACTCACCCCTCTTTTACTCTTTCCCTCTCTCACTCACCCCTCTTTTACTCTTTCCTCTCTTACTCCCCACTATTACTCCCTCCACTGACATAGTATTATAACTTCCTTCTTTCTCTCCAGAAAACAGGAAAGCCAGACTTTAGCTATTTTGGGAGCGACTGTTTTCATTTCAGTAAGAAATCACACGTTGCATCGGCTGAGGCTCTATGGAATAACATGGTGAGTACATAAGCACTTCTCTATGTCTCTCATGTTATCTTTCACTAATTGTGGGGATCTTTCCTTGGCTGGTGAGCTGGATAGCTGCTTCGTTGATGGAGAGAACCTTTGCACTACGGTTAGGAACATAGACGTCGGAACATGCACGTATATGCCTGGGATTACCCCAGGGTTCTCCTCTATCACCCGTGTTGTTTAATATGTACACATCAAATGTAGCTAAAATTCGACCAACCGGGTTGGGTCGGACATTGACTTTTGCAGATGCTATCTTAATATATAGTACTTGATCAAACAGACAATAAATTGTTGAAGACATTCAGGATACCATCTTGCTTTGGTGCAGGGAGTGTCTCGCTCTTATGTCAACGCTGAGAAGGCGTTCATGTTGTGGTGCTCTTTGAATAATTCCATAGTCAAGTCTAACCTATCCGAAGTCACCTTTGATGAAGAGGCTATTGAGCACTGTGTTTCTGTATATCTCTATGCAGCTCATCAAGTCTCTAATCTGTCTATTTGTCTGGCATTTCCTTGTCATTATCTTTCTCTTGTTCATGTCGATAAAAGTAGTATAGATAACGCGTACATGTGTATAATATGTGCATGTGTGTATATATGTATGTACATGTGTGTCTGTGTGTATGTCTCTGTATGTGTATACATATGTGTGTCTGCGTGTATGTGTATGTATGTGTGTATGTACATATGTGTGTCTGTATGTGTGTAATTGTCTCCGTGTAACATATGTCAAATGTCATATGTGTTTACAAGCTTCAACATGTCAAGTTTGAATCATATCTTCTATTTAATACATCAGATTGAACCAGTCGGATCTAAACAGACTTCGTGGACACCTGGAGAGGTCATTAAGTGTCCAACTGAGGTGAGTCTAGGTCATCAGGTAGACTGTCAGCTACGGTTAGATCATCATCATCTTCACATCCGTCACGGAAACTATTACAAACACATCATCACATTAACCATAAATCTCTCTCTCTCTCTTTCTCTCTATCTCTTCATTATCACATTAACCATGAGAAATTAACCAGAATTCTCTCTCTCTCTCTCTTCATTATCACATTAACCATGAGAAATTAACCAGAATTCTCTCTCTCTCTCTCTCTCTCTCTTCATTATCACATTAATCATGAGGAACTGACAAGAATTCTCTCTCTTTCTCTCTCTCTCTTCATTATCACATTAACCATGAGCAACTAACAAGAACTGGCAATTTTACTGGGTAAGGTTGGCCAAGCGCAAATTCTAAAGTTGCGTTGTAGAGCCTAATGAAATTGCTCTTCCTGGGAAAACCGGGCAAGGTACTGTTGCATTAACAACTAACATCCCCGGAAGAACTGGGGTGGGTGAAACCTATCGAGACTACCCTACCTGAGACAACTAGGCAAGGTACTGTTGCACTAACAACTAACATCTCCGGAAGGACTGAGGTGGCTGATGCCTAATGGGACTGCCCTCCCTGGGACAACCGACAAGGTACTGTTGCATTTACAACTATCATCCCCGGAAGGACTGGAGTTGGTGATGTTGGCGAGGGCAAAATTTCAGTTGCGTTGCTAGCACTAATTGAAATGACCCTCAAAAATATATGTGCGCAGCCCCAGTCCAGTGTTTCCCTTGGACAGGGAAAATGCAGAGTAAAACCTTGCAAATTGCCAAGTGTCGATACGCGCCCTGAAACGGCTGAGAATACTCCTACTTATGAACCAGCTCACCGTGGATATAAAAGTAAGACCGATAATGCAAAGGCTTGACTGGTAAAAACCCAAACATTGACTAAGGGCAATACTTTTCGAACGCCGATCATTCTACACATAGTAAGATGACGTCCAAACTCTCTCTCTCTCTCTCTCTCTCTCTCTCTCTCTCTTTCTTCATTATCGCATTAACCATGAGAAACTAACCAGAAATCTCTCTCTCTCTTTCTATCTCTCTCTTCATTATCACATTAACCATGAGAAACTAGCCATGATTCTCTCTCTTTCTCTCACCACAGGCATCACCGTACCTGTACACAGCTAAAAATAGTCAAAAATGAACCGTTGGTTGACATCTTCCATAAACATTGAGTTTCTAACTGGTAATGATGTCAGATGCTGACATTGACTACTACACAACTTCTACACAATTCAACAACATATGGGATGTCTATGCTTCTGCTTCTTCTGTAAAACTGACATCTCCATTAGCAAGAGTTGAACAACATATGGGATGTCTAGTCTTCTTCTTCTGTAAAACAGACATCTCCATTAGCAAGAGTTGAACAACATATGGGATGTCTAGTCTTCTTCTTCTTCTGTAAAACAGACATCTCTATTAGCAAGAGTTGAACAACATATGGGATGTCTAGTCTTCTTCTTCTGTAAAGACGACATCTCCATTAGCAAGAGTTGAACAACATATGGGATGTCTAGTCTTCTTCTTCTTCTGTAAAACAGACATCTCCATTAGCAAGAGTTGAACAACATATGGGATGTCTAGTCTTCTTCTTCTGTAAAACAGACATCTCCATTAGCAAGAGTTGAACAACATATGGGATGTCTAGTCTTCTTCTTCTTCTTCTGTAAAACAGACATCTCCATTAGCAAGAGTTGAACAACATATGGGATGTCTATGCTTCTTCTTCTTCTGTAAAACAGACATCTCTATTAGCAAGAGTTGAACAACATATGGGATGTCTAGTCTTCTTCTTCTTCTGTAAAACAGACATCTCTATTAGCAAGAGTTGAACAACATATGGGATGTCTAGTCTTCTCTTCTTCTTCTGTAAAACAGACATCTCCATTAGCAAGAGTTGAACAATATATGGGATGTCTATGCTTCTTCTTCTTCTGTAAAACAGACATCTCCATTAGCAAGAGTTGAACAACATATGGGATGTCTATGCTACTTCTTCTTCTGTAAAACAGACATCTCTATTAGCAAGAGTTGAACAACATATGGGATGTCTATGCTTCTTCTTCTGTAAAACAGACATCTCCATAAGCAAGAGTTGAAAAAATAACTGAATAAAATAATAATTGTCAACACTGACTTCTTGGTAGAACATTTCTTTAATGTGGGATGTATTTTGTTGTTGTGTATATGACATGTGTGTGTGTGGATGTGTGTGTACATGTGTGTCTGTAGGGGTGTGTACATGTATGTGGTTGTGTATCTATGTTCGTGTTTGACTTACGTTGATTGTCTGTGTGGGAATGTCTGTATGTGAATTGCATGCAAGTTTGTGTATGTCTGTAGTTGACTGTTGTTGTATGTCTGAGGTTAAATGTATGTAGATGTCTGTATGTGGTTGTATGCGTATGGATGTCTGTATGTGGTTGTATGCGTGAGGATGTCTGTATGTGGTTGTATGCGTGTGGATGTCTGTATGTGGTTGTATGCGTGTGGATGTCTGTGTGTGGTTGTATGCGTGTGGATGTATGTATGTGGTTGTATGCGTATGGATGTCTGTGTGTGGTTGTATGCGGATCACTTTCTGTAAATATTTGTCTGTATATAATTGTCTGTATATGATTGTCTGTATAAGATTGTCTGTTTGTAATTCTCTAAAAGACATCATCAAAGGCTAAGTAGAACAGACCAGGTAATTATATTTCGACTACGTACCGGACACTGCAGATTCAACAAATACATACATTGACTAGGAATAAGCCAAAAGCTCTCTGCCGGTGTCAGCAGGCGTAACAGATACCGGAACATGTCTTGCAAGACTGTCCTCTCATGGGTGAGCTGAGAAACAACATGTGGCCACATCCAATCGATCTGAAAACTAAGTTTTGGGAAGCTAAAAACCCCGTTTGTGAGCTTTGGGAAGCTAGCTGCCCCGTTTGTGAGCTTTGGGAAGCTGACTGCCCCGTTTATGAGCTTTGGGAAGCTGAATGTCCCGTTTGTGAGCTTTGGGAAGCTGACTGTTCCGTTTGTGAGCGTTGGGAAGCCGACTGCCCCGTTTGTGAGCTTTGGGAAGCTGACTGCGTAGTTGGTGAGCTTTGGGATGCTGACTGCCCCGTTTGTGAGCTTTAAGAAGCTGACTGGGGTCATAGACGCATGGGGACAATGCCTCGTCAGGATTAGTGAGCTGGCACTAATCAAAATAGAACCACATAGGATGAAACTAGAAGCCCGGAGGAGGGGCGACTTGAATCCCGTGTCAGAGCAGACTTGAGATACGGTAAATGTGAGCACGGTGAGAAACCCGATAAACACGATGGGGTAGACACCAAACCGGAGAGAACACGCATACGGACGATGTACATGTTAGCCCAAAAGCGGGGCAGATACGCAAGGTGCTGGTGATGAAGTGACAGGTAGGCGGGGCAAACGTAGGGGTGAGCGGACCACCCAGATGAAAAGGAAAACTGTAAAGCCAGCAGGGCTTGAATCCAAGTGCAACTAAGAGGTCCATACACGTGTCTCTGAAAACACTGTAACGTATCTTGTCGACACACGGGAAGATTACGGTAAACTCCGTATCAAAGGCTTAGTGCAGGTACATTTTACTGGGAAAGGTTGGCTAAGCGCAAATTCTAAAGTTACGTTTTAGAGTCTAATGAAACTGCTCTTCCTGTGACAACCGGGCAAGGTACTGCTGCATTAACAACTAACATCCCCGGAAGAACTGGGGTGGGTGATACCTAACGAGACTGCCCTTCCTGGGACAACCGGGAAATGTACTGTTGCATTTACAACTAGCATCCCCGGAAGAACTGAGGTGGGTGATGTTGGCGTGCACAAAATTTCAGTTGCGTTGCTAGCGCCGATTGAAACGACCCTCTAAAATATATGTGCACAGCCCCAGTTCAGTGTTTCCCGGGGACAGTGAAAATGCAGAGTAAAACCTTGCATATTGCCAAGTGTCGATACGCGCCCCGAAACGGATGAGAATACTCCTAGTCAAGAACAAACTCATCGTGGATAGAAAAGTAAGGCCGATAATGCAAAGGCTTGACTGGTACAAACCCAAACATTGGCTAAGCGAAATACTTTTCGAACGCCGATCATCCTACACAGAGTAAGATGACATCCAAACACCGTGGCTCAGATCATATAAAGGCTAAGCATACTGCCAACATATGATCGTTTGTATGACAAGAATATGTGTCTCCAACGACTGAGAATGTTCCTAATCCGGAACGACCTCATATAGTCAAAGATAGCGCATATTGTAGACATACTCTTTGGCGAAGATCATAAAGCCCAAATATACATCGAAAAATGATCGTAAAAGAGCAATCAATACAAGAAAGGTGACCATTCCCGTGACTAGCCCTAGAAGGGTCGAGAATGTTCCTAAACCGGAGCGACCTCACCCAGTCAGCGCAAAGTAGCTAATGCTCTTTGGGGTAGATCCAATCCCAACTTTACGGCAGTAATAGATCATTAAAGATTGTTTATCATACGATGCGTACGGAACAATCTCACCAAAGACAGGAAATCCGATAGAGAAGTTGCACTTCCCTAATTAACTCTGGTCTTAAAAGTACCAATGGTACGAAGACTCAAGGCAAGAGATATACGGACAACAGGTTTCCTGTAACAATCACTCTTGAAGAATCTAACCCGCCCGAGTGGTTACCGGGGCCCAAATTTGGGGTGTAAAGAATAGAACCACTGTTACCTGCCACGCATGTCGTAAGAGGCGCCTAAGGAGGTTTGGCTGAAATCGGATGCATGTGTCCTAAGCGTGTAGAAGTCTATGCGTTTAGGGGCCAACAAACCAATGTGCAACGTATACACGTTCTTGGCAAAGATCAAACATATCACAAAGAGTGTTCAAATTGTTCGTAAAGAACGAACGCAAAGAAGAAGAAGTAGAACAGATGAATTAACTGTGATGGAAACTCATTATTGTCATATTGTTGCATAATTTCTAATGTTCTACTTTAGTTAAAGATCTTGATGTCATCTGTAGAACAAATATAAAGGTTTGTCCAACATTAGAAGATGTTTCTCAAATAAAAAATAGAATCCTTCCTGTTCCCTCTGCTCTGTCTGAAGCCTGACATCCTGTCTTGTGTTCTGTGGCTATTTTTCTATCTATCACATGATAAGTCACAATAGAAAATATGAGAAACACAGTTTGCACAAGAGATAATTGTTTATCCTCTTCATATATCAATATGATAAAATAATTCAGCCATCGGACAAGGTGGACTCATGTCTGGAACTTATGTCTGGAACTTATGTCTGAAACTCATGTCTGGAACTCATGTCTGGAACTCATGTCTGGAACTCATCTACTCAATATGGGTTCCCGATGTAACTTCGAAGATGGTGAAGATATTTTTGTAGGAATTTTATTTTAATCTATTCTAATGAATTTTCCCGGACAGTGGTTTTCCAACCTGCTCTTTTCGAGTTTGAACTAAGGGTTCTTTTTACGACCGGACCTATGTTTTATCGTCAGTCTCCGATAGGACTTGGAACTCGATCTCACCTACACTGATATCAGGAATCTCTGGAAAAATATACCGATGTCTCCACGATCAAGCGACACGATTACCTTTGACACGAGAGGAGAGCACCTAACATTGATGTTACAGAGATTTCACAGAGATATTGTTATATTTTCATATTTGACTTTTATGTCTGTTGGAACATTTGTCGTAGTCTTTATGTAGTGGGTGCTGTGAAATTCGTCACTCCTGCTGTACCGTTTGCTTGATAAAGGCCTTTTGGTCGAAAAGTTGCTGTGAATTGACATTGTTTTTGTATTTTGTAAAATTCCAGTACTTTGTTATTACGTGTTTCAACATATATTCATATGGGCATACGTGAATTTTGATGTCAACAGTGATATGTAAATAATGGTATGTCAATGGTGATATGTCAATGGGGATATGTCTATGGTGATATCTGTTATTCTTTCATGTTATTCTCTCATCTTATTCTCTCATGTCATTCTCTCATGTTATTGAATAGTCTGCTTATCTGTTATATATGTATTCCTGCTGTCTCATAGTTGTTGCCATATATGTTTCCACAATCATGTACTGGATAAAGATTTGTTATTCTAAAGCATTGACACAGTTTGTTCGTGTATACTAGATCAACATATCTCGGACTCCATGGTTACAGATTTCACAGCTTGCTAGATTATATTACTAGAATTTGATTATTTACTGTATATCATTGTTAGACAATATTCATATATTATTATGATTGATATTCTGTTATATTGTTCTCTCTTGTTATGTTTTAGTTATGGGATCTTCTAATGTTATCATTTCACCTCTGTGTACACTATTCACCACCCGCACGTCAACGTACACATTATATGTACACTATCACTGTCCACACACTTCTGTGTACACTACCCACTGCTCACACATCCACAGATATTTTCTCTATATTGATGACTAGCAGTTGTACCTGTTCTTCGTCAAGGGAATTTAGTTTATCTCTTGTTGCAGTACTCAACACTTTTAGTTGTAGTACTCAACACTTTTAGTTGTAGTACTCAACACTTTTAGTTGTAGTACTCAACACTTTATGATACAAGACTTGCATTGTTATCCTTTTCCGCTGATCTTCCAAGCCGTTCCTCTTTAGTTTCCTCATCACTCGCCTTTATACTCCTCCGACGTTTGCAGTCAAGCATACGAACTAATCTTTCCTCCTCTGTCTCCATGTTTCTGGCCTTCACTTTTCTTTTCTTATCATTCTCCAACCACATACCTCTAACTTCATTGTTTCGAAGATTTACAAAATTGTATATTTCCAACCAACATTTTTAAGTCCCAAACACTGTGCGAATGAGCAAATTAAAGAAACTTGCCACGTTTCTTAAAATCGGCTAAAATAACAAATGGCAAATTGAATTTATTCAGATTATAAACTTATCAAATAATGACCAGATATGCTTTATTAAAACTCATTGACCTTATCGTGAATCGAACGCGGGTCTACCGCATGGGAGACGACGCTCTTATAAATTCGGGCACACACACCTCTAAGCAGATGTTTGAAAATACGTTATAATAATAGGCGTCATCATCGCTTTAACATGTGACCGGCATTAAACATGGATACACCTTTTCGGTTTTTAATTTTGCATGAGCATTTCATTTAGTTGATATTAAGAATATAGAAAAAAAACAGTAGTTCGGTTTTATAATTTTTACATCTTTCTATCTATGAAAGCTACCCTCTTGACAAATGTCAAGTCGGTAGGATATCAGATATCTACAATTAAAGTCAACAGACATACACAAATTTCATTAAGGTTTATATATATATATATATATATATAAAATAATATATTAATATTATATTAGTAGTTCCAACAACAGTATAGTAATTGCCCTTGTCAGTACACTTTAGCTCTGTCTGTACACTTTCAGCTCTGTCTGTACACTTTCAGCTCTGTCTGTACACTTTCAGCTCTGTCTGTACACTTTCAGCTCTGTCTGTACACTTTCAGCTTGTCTGTATTAGTTGTTTGACACTTTCAGCTCTAGTCTGTACATTTTCAGCTCTGTCTGTACACTTTCAGCTCTGTCTGTGACACTTTCTGCTCTAGCCTGTACACTTTCAGCTCTGTCTGTACACATTCAGATTTAGTCTGTAGACTAATGTCGTTTTTGTGTCTGGTATTGATGTTTAGTTTACAAAATGTTCTACTAGTCTTGAGTTATGTTCTGTGTCTGATTGATGTTATGTTCATGTCTCAGTCTTGGATCAGTTTGTTTACTCCACTGCTTCAACTAGTCTTGAAGTTTGATGCTTATGTTCCTGCCCTCAGTCCTGACGTTTGATGTTATGTTCCTGCCTCAGTCCTGACAGTTTAATGTTCTGTATCCTGTCTTGAGTCCCTGACAGTTTTTGTGTATGTTCCTGACCTCAGTCTCTGACAGTTTGATGTTATGTTCCTGACCTCAGTCTCTGCAGTTTGATGTTATGTTCCTGCCTCAGTCTTCTGACAGTTTAATGTTATTTCCTGCCCACAGTCTTGACAGTTTGATATTATGTTCCACTGCCTCAGTCTCTGACAGTTTGATGTTATATTCCCTGCCCTCAGTCTCTGACAGTTTGATGTTATGTTCCCTGCCCTCAGTCTCTGACAGTTTGATGTTATGTTCCCTGCCCTCAGTCTCTGACAGTTTGATGTTATGTTCCCTGCCCTCAGTCTCTGACAGTTTGATGTTATGTTCCCTGCCCTCAGTCTCTGACAGTTTGATGTTATATTCCCTGCCCTCAGTCTCTGACAGTTTGATGTTATGTTCCCTGCCTCAGTCTCTGACAGTTTGATGTTATTTTCGCTGCCCTCAGTCTCTGACAGTTTGATGTTATGTTCCCTGCCCTCAGTCTCTGGCAGTCGGTTGTTATATGTGATCCAGCATATCTTTTATTTAACCGAGACTTTGTTATAATATTTTAGTTGTCTCTTCATTGATGTTAAAGTCAAAGTTGCAACATTGCAGAAAGTTGATTAGTAAATCAGTGACCGTAATATCATTGAGGAGAAAACATACCGTGTATGAGTACTATAATTAGAACTTAGAAAACACACCGTGTATGAGTACTATAATTAGAACTTAGAAAACACACCGTGTATGAGTACTATAATTAGAACTTAGAAAACAACGTGTATGAGTACTATAATTAGAACTTAGAAAACACACAGTGTATGAGTACTATAATTAGAACTTAGAAAACACACAGTTGTAGTACTATAATTAGAACTTAGAAAACAGACAGTGTCATAAGTGCTCTGATCTTCTCCTCGGTATGTCTCTCAGCGTGTGGCGACTAACGACACTGGTTCTTTGTTGGTTTACTATTCTTTGGCTACCAGTTCTCTGTTGGTTTATTATTCTTCTTTGACTATAAGTATATTGTTCTTGTCTAGCTACGCCGCACTTGAATTGGAATTCTTGCAGTCTGGTTAATGTTGTAGATTCACCACTGTTACTTGAATCATGTACACGTCATCTCTTCCTTAGGCAATTCAGAATAGCAACCTGGTCCATTGCTCGTCCGTTTTTTACAGCAGACATACCTGTAGTACATCGAGGTGTTTATTTTCTCTTACACCTGCATACCCTGGCACAAAATAAAACTGATTTTTGTCAGCCTAGACCTCTTCTGCTACTCCAACCATTGTCTCCGAGTCCAGCATGTTTCAGTCTTCCTGAGCACACGCATTGAGTCATATGTACTATCAGTAGAAGTCAGAAAACACTTTATGCTGAGCACACTCATCGAGTCATACTATCAATAGAAGTCAGAAAACACTTTATGCTGAGCACACGCATTGATCATATGACTATCAATAGAAGTTAGAAAACACTTTATGCTGAGCACACGCATTGAATCATATGCACTATCAATAGAAGTTAGAAAACACTTTATGCTGAGCACACTCATTGAATCATATACACTATCAAGCAAGTTAGAGTTAAAACACTTTCTGATTGAATATAATTTTTCTAATAAACTTTGCTTGTAGCATAAGCAATTGAAACATAAACAACCATTTTGTTTATCTACATATCACGTGCTGGTATCTAGCTAATTGTAACAGATATTAATATCGATACACTGAGTCACGTGATTGGTGGTTACCTTACTAAAGAATGTATAAAAGTTAATTGCATATCCTTAACAGGACATTTGCGTATCAACCCCAGCTTTTAACGCTGTTTGTGATTTTTCAAGGCATTATTACTTTCAGTAGTTTGTCATTGCTTTCTGAACGGGTGGTGCCATCGTCCTTTTGTTAAAATCCACGCAAACAATTTGCAACCAAACTGTCCGCAGCGTGATTCGAACTCAGAACGTCGGGGTTGATAGACCGAATCACTAACCGTTAAGCCACAGACGATATATTATTTATATATGTTTGTGTGCATGTTTGATATGCGGACTTTACACAGAGTTTGAAAGTATTTCATGTTCTACTTTTGGCCATTCTGAACCAGACGTTCGTAAACAAAAATGGCACTTCTGCGAGTGTGCGTACTGTTGTATCTGTGGTTGTACCTGTGTTTGCACCTGAGTGCTTCAGAAAGATCGTTGATAGGTAAGACAATATCTATTTGACAACATCATCTTCGTGATTTTATTGAATACATATGCAAATTACTGCCTACAGTTTTGTAGTGTTTTGATGCTATTACCTGCCACGCATGTCGTAAGAGGCGACTAAGGAGGTTTGGCTGAAATCGGATGCACATGTCCTAAATGTGTAGAAGTCTATGCGTTTAGGGGCCTACCAAACCAATGTGCAACGTATACATGTTCTTGGCAAAGATCAAACATATCACAAAGAGTGATTAAAATTGGTTGTAAAGAACGAAAGCAAAGAAGAAGAAGAAGACATCTACGTGTCTACTTCAAAGGTAGTTAGTTGTCAACCGAAGTCTATGTACATCTTCATATAGGTTGTCTTGAAGTGACATGAGGATTGACCATGGGTGTATCTTCTGTTTATTGTATGTTAGACTCTTGCAGTACGTGTGTCTCTGTCACCTTGCTGGTGCCACATCTGCATATGTCAGAAGTGCCTATTTTGTACTTGTTAAACAGATGGTACCTCAATCTATTGTGCCCTGTTCGTAGCCGAGAAATGATAACCTTTTCTTCTCTATTGAGTTGGTATTAGGCATCATCTATCTTATGACCTGATGATCTCTCAACCATTTGTACTTGTAGTACATTTTTATCCGTACGTTTGCTTCCTCATGTCATATTAGTGTCTGTCTGGCAACATGTCGCCTGCTTTTCAAGTATGTTTACAGTCTCGTGCCAGGTATTTCACAGTGGCATGGTATCCACTGTATTGCTATTCTCGAGAAAGTCGCATACTTGATGTAGTGATGCTTGCAATTCTTTTAGGTTGTTATCTTTTTGATTTTTAAAGCAGTAATTACTGACAGGGCATCAGTCAGAAATACTAGCTTTTCTTTTACACGTTCCTCTGATATTATGGCTTCTGCTGCCACTTTTAGGACCTTTGCCTCTGCTCTGCAGTTGCTAGAGAACCTCTTTGTTGCTAGTTTTAGCTTCCTGTGTTTCGTGTCACTGAGCACTATGAGGGCTCCTCCTTCTCCATTTTCAGTTACATTTGTTGAAGACCCATCAGTGTATACATGGGTTCACCTACCGTTAGGAAAGTGTTTCTCTTTGTACTCAGGGTCCAGGAATTTTCATTCTTCCCTTGTCTTATTAATTTTTGGCTGCTATCCCTGTGATTTTATCATTCAGCTCTGGAAATTTTGTATCTTTTCACATCTGTCTTGTGTTGGTATAGTTTATTGGTGTGGGTGTAATTTCAGCACATGATAGTTGTTTTCTAATTATCATACTGGTTGTCGTAGCAAAGGTGGTTTGTTTTAGTCTGCCCTTTCCTAGTTCATTGATTCTGTGGTTACTTGGTTTGTCTTCTAATCTCTTGAACGTGTCTGCTTGTTTAATTGTTCTTCTGTCTCTTATATCCTCTATTGGTTGTGTGCTTGGAGTCCTTCTCATTCGCTTAATCGATCATTTGGAACAGGACTTATCCCCTGAGACCCAATATGGCTTCTTCAGAGGAGGCCACGGAACAGCAGACATAATACTTGCAGCCCGCCAACTACGTGAGAAATGTCAAGAGCAACATTGCAATATCTACATGGTCTTTGTCGATCTAACGAAGGCTTTCGACACGGTCAACAGAGAGGGTCTATGGAAGATCATGGAAAAATTTGGATTCCCAGTGAAATTCATTAAGTTCGATAACAGTTTAATGAGGGCATGATGGCGCTTGTACTTGATGAAGGGGTGCTATCGGTGGTGTTCCATTTCACCAACAGCGTCAAACAGAGCTTTTGTACATGCCCCTCACATGATGTTTGTTGCCATGCTCATGGATGTCTTTTGGAAGGCGATGAACATGGGGTAAAGATTAGATACAGGACAGACGGTAATCTATTCAATCTTCGGAGGTTAAAATCCTCCACCAAGGTCAAAGAATCAACTATCTTAAATCTTTTGTTTGTTGATAACTGCGCCCTCGCTACCAACTCTGAGGAAGATATGCAGACTTACATTCGCTGGTTTTCCATGGCCTCTGATAATTGTGACGTTACCATTAACACCAAGAAAACTGAGGTCATGTTTCAGCCTGCCCCTAGAGATCCTATCCAGATCGGCAAACATAGATTCTGAGGTCAACAATAGGATATCCAAAGTCAGTGCTGCGTTTGGAAGGCTATGTATTACTGTGTGGGAGCCAAAGGACACAAGCGTAGCCACAAAGCTGAAAGTGTACCATGGCCATATTGCTAACCACGCTGCTGTACGCCAGTGAGACAGGAATAGTGCATAGCAGACACACAAGTAAACTAAACCACTTCAACACAAGCTGTCTACACAGACCACTAAATATAAACTGGCAGGACAAAATTCCAGATAGCGAAATCCTCATAAGAGTGAGGATCCCAAGAGTCAACACCCTGTCGCAGAAGGCTCAAGTGAGATGGGCCGGTCACGTTGCTCGGATTCCTTATAAACGCATCCCAAAACAGTTGATGTATGGCGAACTTGACAGGGGGGCAGACGACCAGTTGGTGGACAGCAAAAAAGCTTTAAAGACACTCTTAAAGTGTCTCTAACGTGCTTCGATGTAGACACCACGTGCTGGGAATTCTTTTCGCACGATCGTCAAATGTGAGGCTGTAACAAAACAAGAGGAACTCGTTTAGCTGAAAATCGTCGTCATGTTAGGCACAAGGAAAGCCATCTACGCGGAAAGACAAAACACACAATACCTTCATGTCTAACATTGATCATGTATTTCCCACCTGTGGTAGGGGATTATGTTCGAAGATTGGATTCTAAAGTCACCTCCGCACACTGCAGGGAGTTGCAGGAGCACACGTCCAAGGCTGTTGTCATCATCGATTGCGATGGACGGCTATTATTATTACAGACTGCAACATCTCTTGTCGTTTTTGTCTAGAACTACGAAGTTCCATGTCTGAAAATGATCATCAACAAATTAGGACTCCTGTTGACAGATATAAATGTAGACAAAGCTCTCAAACAATAAATCAAACAGTTGACAGATGCAAGAAAGTATAAATTAGATACATCAAAGTGAAAGCCTAACAGAAAACACCACATGAATCGGAAGCATAAGAGAACTGATCAGGAAAAAAAAAAAATGGCGGCTCTAGTCATTTTTCTTGGTGGGGCCAGACACATATTTTCGGAAGAAATCATGATTTTTTGAGTATTTACTATTATTTGTCTATTCCAGGAAGTTTCCCCCTTTCGATTATATGTGGGGCCAGGACCCACTGGCCCTTAATGACGAGCCACTCATGGAAAAACCTATTTTACAGATGAATATTAGCGTATAATCACACATAGTGTATATCTTGTCAGAATTCAAAGTGGATCTATTCACATTTTACAAGATAATATTTTATTATTGTAGTTTTCTCACAACTATAAGTTTCATTCATTATAGAAACTTTTCAATCTTAGCATCTCAGTAACACTTCACGATCTTAATATAAACGGTAGAAATATTAGATTACAAGTTTAGATAATAGACGATCGCAATATGAACAGTTGGTAGAAATATTAGATTTATTACACGTTTAGATAATAGAAGATCTCAATATGAACAGGTTGTAGAAATATTAGATTTATTACAAGTTTAGATAATAGAAGCTATCAATATGAACAGTTGATAGAAATATTAGATCTATTACAAATTTAGATAATAGACTGCAGACAATAAAGAATTCGCTAACTATTTTGTTTGATTTTTTTCCTAAAAATATATATTTTTTAAACCAGGATGAATTTTGTGAGGGTAGAATTAAAATTGAGTAAGTCTTATTTGCTTTTATCTGCTAGATCAGCAAGTATAAAGAAACAGAACAATTTAATGTCATCAATTATCTACTAGATCAGCGAGTATAAAGAAACAAAACAATTTAATGTAAACATTTATCTACTAGATCAGCGAGTATAAATAAACAGAACAATTTAATGTAAACAATTATCTACTAGATCAGCGAGTATAAAGAAACAGAACAATTTAATTTAAACATTTATCTACTAGATCAGCGAGTATAAAGAAACAGAACAATTTAATTTAAACATTTATCTACTAGATCAGCGAGTATAAAGAAACAGAACAATTTAATGTAAACAATTATCTACTAGATCAGCAAATATAAAGAAACAGAACAATTTAATGTCATCAATTATCTAGAAGAAGATTGATTTCTGACAGAATTGTAATTAACAAATGTGAATAATATTACCTCCATCTGATTTTGTTTACTTTATACGACCGTATTGATAATCCAATATGGCCGACGTCTCCATGGCATCACTGACAAGTAATTAATTTAATAGAAATATAGCCTTTCTTCTCCGACGACCATGGTAGTACTTGAGGTCACCCTGGTAGTACTTGAGTTCACCCTGACAATACTTGAGGTCACCCTGACAATACTTGAGGTCACCCTGACAATACTTGAGGTCACCCTGGTAGTACTTGAGTTCACCCTGACAGTACTTGTGGTCACCCTGGTAGTACTTGAAGTCACCCTGGTAGTACTTGAGTTCACCCTGACAGTACTTGAGGTCACCCTGATAGTACTTGAGTTCACCCTGACAGTACTTGAGGTCACCCTGGTAGTACTTGAAGTCACCCTGGTAGTACTTGAGTTCACCCTGACAGTACTTGAGGTCACCCTGATAGTACTTGAGTTCACCCTGACAGTACTTGAGGTCACCCTGGTAGTACTTGAGTTCACCCTGACAGTACTTGAGGTCACCCTGGTAGTACTTGAGTTAACCCTGACAGTACTTGAAATCACCCTGGTAGTACTTGAGTTCACCCTGACAGTACTTGAGGTCACCCTGACAGTACTTGAGTTCACACTGACAATACTTGAGGTCACCTTGGTAGTAATTGATAAATAATATCTTATTGAACTGAGAAATAATAAAATTGTCACTTTTGTACCGTCCAAATGTCACTATTGTACC